>LUCH01001984.1:9406-51623 GCA_013368495.1 Paragonimus heterotremus | reverse complement strand
CTTTCCGTGCTAGTCATTCAGTTGGCTAACCAGCATTGGCCAGCTGGACACAAAGGCCTCACTCACACACCTACTGGTCTTGTTCCTTCGGGTACGTGGTGTGTGAGTGAAACCGCAAGTAGTGCAGCGCAAGCCACTTGGGGTGATGGTTTAAAACGCAGGCGTCCTTTGGCTTCGGTCACTGTGACAGGCTAATCCGTCTCGGATGCCGCCAACCAATTCGACAACTGTCATACAGCTGAACATTCAACGAATACAGGACCAAGAGAACACGCAAGGATTGGTACCTACCTAACACTCCTCCACTCATTGTTTCATGTATCTTCATCTGCAAAAGTGCTTGAAACCCAAAATACGATGAGGGTGAACCTTGGTATTCTAGTTCTACTACGTCAGTCCTAATATTAGAACAGTGGTAATTGAATCCATGCTGTTAATCCAACGAGTTATAATATTACATTTTGTTTACAAATCGGCCAAAATAATTCACATACACTTGCTGTCAAGATTTGACACTAGTCACTAAGGTAGCCTTGGATGACGGTTGTGTAAAAAAAATGTCACAATCATATGCAGTTCAAGTGATGTCGGAATCAAATTCTGATGATCAGCATGTTAACCATGCCAAAGGTTTCAGCCTTTCCATAACAAGATGACCACAATTCAGGTTACACGGAATTATCATACTAAGTAGAAGGATCCGAATACATTTATTTTTCAAACATAAAACACTGGCGGGAGTAACTGAAGACAAACGTATTTGTTAAGACGAGTCAAAATCCAATAGCCAACAAGCACTTCTTCTTGAGTCTAAGAACAACAACGCTCTGTTAAACTGAGAACTATCGGACTACACAGAGATGGATGCCGATTTTTCTCTAGTACAACAAATGTGCTCGTAGGAGATTCCGCGGCTAAAACATCTTGGTGGAAGATGTAGACAAGTAACGACTGCTGGATTCAAAACGAGAACTAATCGAATGTTCGAGAGTACTACTGAGAAAACGATAAGTATACCTATTGAACAGCTACATATCTCGAATGTATCAGTCAGTGTCAACAATAAAAATATGCAGAAAGTACAGAAATCGACGCTTTTATAGCTGAATAAATATTATAGAAAAAATCTGCAAACGCGCTTCACACCTTTTTGATAAACTAACCGAAACTGGTGAATTTCGTTTTGTGTGAAATACGCCCAATAGTACCAAGAAAGTGATATACCGACCTCCAGATCAATAAAAAAGTATATACCAGTGAATATGTTTAATTACGTTGCGAAATTGGAAAATAATTGGACACGTGTGGGCAAGTGGGGTATCCAGAATATGTGAGAATATTTTCTTACAAATTCGGCATCCACGTATTGCATGAGACACATGCGTGAACACAAAAGTGAGAGCTTACGTGAAGCTCTGATCTTTAGAGGAACGCTTTTGGAGAGGAACTTTAGTAAACAACGTTTTGTTGTTTTGCGTGCAACAATTTGAATGAGTAGGCAATTAAAAAACAAGTTTCACATCTTGGGCAGAGTTTGAAATAAGGTGGGACTAGCATTCAAGCGAATCTGTAAGCAAACACAAACCACCCATTCTGTTATACGGAATCTTCTAATCGATCTAGCACATCGACTGTTCAGGCAGGATTACATAATCAGTTGACACAGGAATCCACCAACGTCGCCTATGAACATAGCAGTTACATTACTGTTATGTGGTTTGGCATATTAGGTAACCTAGAAGGTAGCTTAAGGATAAAAATCGTTCAGGATCAAGTCGAAACCCAGTAGGCCAGGCAAATGTCCGAGATAGGAAAATTTTGTAGTACTAAGAAGAACCTTCGCAAATGTAATACCAACATTACAACCTCAATGGCTTTCAAGTAAAGAAAGCAGTTGACCTTCATGTATAAGTTCGGGAAAACCATTAACAATAACGTCAACCTGGTAAACTACAATCCTCTCGTGATCAACGTGGGCGGTGTTTCTGTCATCTTGAAAAGTTGCTGGAGGAACGTTTACTCCAAACATGAGCGTTTGTAGATGGAAAGTCCAAAATTAACAGCGGTCAACAACCTATGAACACAGTCATAAAGAATTCGGAGGAGTGCATCACTGAGATCAAGTTTCGAAATTTATTCCGAACCACAAATTAATAAAGGACATTATCAGTTCTCTCATTAGTACAACTTCTCTATAACAGGTACTTCTTGCGCTGCTTACCGTAAACTCTCGTTGTTCGAACGTCACGTTTTAAGGGTGTTGCAATTAGTGCATCCCATTTGGGGGATTTTACAGAGGTAAGTGTTTCATTTGCCGTTAATTCAAACAATGTATTATAAATTCGTTTGGCGTTCCATGAACATGGGTTAACCCGATACATCCATGCTAAATGGTTTAGACCGCTAGCTACCCTAGGCTTCTGATATTCGTAAAATCAATTCACGAGTGTTGACTTCCGAAGGTTTAACGGACAACGAGAGAAGAGTTTTCGGAATTTTCATCTAATCAAATCCAGTGATAAATAGGCCAGAATCATCAACGAAAATTGGACATATATTAGTAGTGGACTGTAAATCGGTGGGTGAAAGTTAACCATAGTCAAGAATAGGTTATTCCTGCCTAGTGTAACCTTTCACCGAGATATCAGTGGTCTTTAAGTCAACGAAATGTTTGTGTTTTCATCCAATACGCTGAAATGAAAGACCCCACACCACCATGATGCCAACAGTAAGGTGCTGTTACGAACACTGAATGATTACGTTATATTGCATATAGAACATATAAAATCTATAGAACTTACAATAAGCGCCATGTAGTGAAATTAGGATGAGAGAGCTTATACTTTTAAAGTAGTGTTGGTTAAACCAGCCTTCTAACGACAGTGAACAGCAGAACCGGCACGTTAGCCGATAATGTTGATGACCACATTACACACCTATTTCAGCTCTGGACGGCGTTTGGATTAAAACGGTGTGTTTGAAATCTTGAATTTCTGTGGTATGTTACCCTCCTAATTTACCACGCTTGTTGATATGCTTGCTTCTCAAAATGGTTGTCATCAAACAACATAGCTGATTATTCTCCCAGTGGGGCCTTAACATGTTGAAATTGTTCACACAAAACTATAGCGGACTGACAGGATATATTGCTGAGTAAAAGTAGCTTTTGCTGAGAAACAGAAGTATTGTTTCTTGCAATTATATGACTCGTTCGTTGGACTCGTGGTTACTCACCGAATGTACATGCTGTTGCTTAAATTTGGAACCAAAATATTAATGCATGAATATTCTGATATTTCTTCCTTATTGGAGTTTGAAGTTTCATCCATCTATTAGCTTCATTGCTTGTAGGTTTAATAAGCTGAAGCAGGGGGTGTTTTGAAAAAGCATTTGGAAATAAAATAAGAGATCTGAGTTAGATAAGTAGTCAAGGTATAAAGACGCCTGCCAAAAACCGTGTAGAAATGAAACGATTTTTTCCTTTGATTAGCGCTCCAAACTTTTAGACGTTTCCGGAAAGCTCCCATCGCTCATGGATTTATTCAAATTTTCTAAACTGATGTTCTCTAATAAACTATTCGCTGATCATGAAGTTAAATGTAGCGGTTTGAAGTAGGCACTGTCCATCGCAAATTGTACCTAATGCAAACCCATAGCTAGTTTGCACCTCATTGCAATAACACTAACTGAATCAACCCGAACCAACGGTGATCAAAGACCTATGCGACGTAAGTATATATATAATTAAACAACAATAACAAAATTTGGGATGAGACCCAACTGTGAAAAGTCAGGGCTTCGGCTGGATTCGAACCAGCGACAGAAACATCATGCCTCTATGCAGCAAGCGCTCTACCAGCTGAACCACGAAACCACGCCAGGAACTCGGAAATTTCCCATTTGGACTCGGTTACCCACTCGTCCCACTGTCCCATATGGAATCCACCAAGTGATCCAGGGGATTCGACTGTCACGGCGGGATTTCTCGAACAGTTCACGCTGGAATCCACCAACGCCACTGATGAGCATAGAAATCATCAATCTGCCAAACTACTCACTAGTAATAACAAAATTCACATATACGTTGCAGTCAGTACAATTTCCCTTTTACACTACAAATCCTGTCCATTTCCACTGTCATTGCTTGGGGGAGATAGTGCGACATTCACAATGTACAGTGCACTTAGCTATAGCCCTGAACATTAAATCTTCCACACATAAGAGGTAAGGTTGCGCCGCTAGCAGAAACAAGTAAGTAGTATTTCAGCTATGACTTGTATTCAACTTGTTGGTGTAGATGGACAATGTCAACCTCAGATCGCCAGTTTGCGCTGACAACGGCCTCAGCGGCTCGTAATAATGTCTGTAATGCTTCTCGACGCTCACACACAAACCAACATTCCACCGGGTTTCCCGCAATCAGATAGGGTTTGACATCCATGTCCATAACAGCCCAACCAAAAAGTCATCGAACACAAATGATAAACACCACAAAGATGAAGATATAGCTGTCTATCGGATGCTGTGATTGTGTCAAAAACAAATCGAGTTGATTATGCAACTTGCGTAGTCATTAATGAACAACGAGAGATCTAGCTGACTGTTCGAATCAGATCAAATCCTCTCTCTGTAACAGAAGGTCTATTGATGGAGCAGTCACCGGAAATTTTCCGGAAACTAGTAATTGAGACACTTGTTAACGGTAAACATTGGTTATTCCAAGATGAAAACACGTTGCGTCAGCTGTTTTTGTTTGCCCTAATGTGAGTCAGCTAACATAGCTATTTGGAGGTAATAAGTGGTCAAACTGTAAACGTGATACCAGTATGTTCCTTGAGAATTATTTCCAGCTGTGACGAAGTGCTTTGTTCTACCGGATCCGGGGTGTGTTTAAAAAGTGGGCCAATGTTAAACACCAAACAGATATATGAAATTATCTAATATGTGGTTGGTTGAGAAGCGTCAAAAATGAAGAGAACTAATGAATAAACGAAAGGAGATGGTGGTGTCATATAGAATTAAGGTGATGCGATGGTCTCTGATATAAGTTCAGTGGTGTATTGCTTAACACTATCGACTTCTGAAGGCTCGGTCGAGATTCAAATCTCGGTCGTTGTATTGACATGCAACACCGACTAGCTGTAACAAAGACAAAACTCAGGTCCAGTGTTCCTTTTGGAAAAAATGTATAAAAAGCGTATCTCACGCAGAAGTTGCAATTAAACAGGAGTGATTTCCGTTGTAACTCAGCCATATATCGCGTAAGTACTGTCTTGAGTATAAACAAAGCCAGGCCCCTGCAATCAGGTGCAATCTCCGGGTATCAGAAGTTGGATGTTGTCATTGTAGTTCCGTTTGAGGCAACATGTGCTGCAATTATTTCTGAGACTCATATAATGCTATAGAATCTGGCAGTGAAAAGTATAAAAAATATCTGTACAGTAATCTCCTAGATGAACAGTTCTGGTTCGACATCAACAAACAGTATTCTAGGCGGCGTTATCTAAGTGCACTTAACTCCCCAACCATAATAGGGTGTCTGTCAATTTCTATCTAACGACCAAGACATCAGAAAAGTTTCCTTTTGGTGAGATCTTATAAATTTTCCTCACAAGTTGCGTGTTGAACCATTCGGCTCATTACCACGCAGTCAGATCAAAAACTGCTAATGAGTGAACACGGATGACAAAAGATCTACCAATATTGTAGACGATAGTCTATGTGAAACAACCGTTAGTGCCAGAGGTAGTTACTCAATTTGCCGATATGCACCGCATTCCCGTAAAAGTATTTTTCCAGAATTGGCAGTATTTGGGAATCAACTAACGAGTTTACCTCTAAAAGCAGTGTCAACATAATGCCTAACTTCACTTTTGTCTAGTATAAAACAGTGCTCGGTTGCTATCCCCCTCAAATAAGGGTCAACTGTAACCAGAAACCCTACTGCAATTCACTCTGAGTGTTTTATTCAGAACGAACGCAACATCACGATTATTCTTATACAACAATAAACATATAACAAAGGTTCAGCTGGATGTCTAACAACCGGACTTTATTGAATCTAAACCTTGACTTTATTCTGTTTATCACAAAGATGATATAATAAACCATGATATTAATCGGGTTTTCCTCATTGTCATAAAATGCCACACTTCTAAACGTTTAGTTTATCTCACAGTATTTAACGCCTTGTCTCATCACTGCATGTATACTGTCAAAGTGGTCGTACCTTCCACCCATTCTTCTCTGTTCCTCAATCCAATGAATTTACGGGCTTAACCGGGTGATCAAAGCATCCTTCATATCACTGCAGGAGTTTCTGCAATGATACTGTTAGTTTCACTACTACTTGTCACTAGATATTTTCCAATGAATCTGGTTCAAAAATGCCAGCTGATGCATATCTTTTTCTTAATATGGATCTTTGTAAATCAGGAAAGACAGAAAAAACGTACGGATTAGCCATCTCAACTAATTTTGAGGTTTTACTTCTGTTTCAGCGAACGAAAAACTTAATGGTGACAAGAAATTGCTTTATGCGTCACCACTTCGATGAACACTGAGTTTGTTCTTATATTTAACAGACATTTTTCGGTCAACAGCTCATATATTCCAACATGTACAATGACGTTTTTACTGGTCCAAATGCTCCCCCAGAATGCCATGGAGAGAACGAAATGCCCTCTGGTAAACTCACTTTCGGTTTTGATTATTTGAGCAGAACTTAAACTAAACTAACGCACGTGTAAATTCTGTTCACTCTCGGGGAATTTTACTGACTCTATACGGATATTTGGATGAGATTGTTATTTTCATCAGGATCCTTGTTGGAGCTTTGTATTATCAAACAAAATCTAAAGACAATTACTCGTAAGTCAAAGCTCATTCAATTCAGTCAAAGTATAATACTGGGTGCAGACAGCTCGTTAATTCAAGTTCGGCTGTTTTTTCAAGTTTCTTTGACAAGCCTTGGAATACGTGCTTAATCCGTCATGTTGACTACATAGCTTGATAAAATGAACCAAAGCAGTACGAGCGAGTATAGGTTATATGCGAAATCGCATTGCTTAATCGTAATTACTGTTACAATGCTACTAGTAAGAAAAATGTGACGTTTTCCTGTGTTCTTCCGTTCAAATGAGAATCTCATTTACAAAGTAACCCTGCAGAAGTCTGCCATTTTGTCTTGTGAACAAACAAAGAATTTGTTCTGTTCATTTCGAGCCCTAACTTACCGCTAATACAACTCTACCATACATCCAGACATTTCATGTTCAGTACTTTTAGTATGTCGCAATATCCAAATCGATCTCATAAACCACGTGCTCTTACCCAGTCAGAGGGTTCTTGTAAAAAGTATGTTTCACTGCTTTGTCTATAAACATATCCGGCATCGGGTACCTCTGCAAAAATGAGTCCTTATTATGCATAAACCAAACTGTTCAACGTTAGTATTATCCAGTTATTTTACTAAAGCTCAGACGTTCAACTGTACAGTCTGCTTTATGATTATTGACCTAAAACGAGCAAGTGAGTACAGCAGATCTCGAACGCATTTATCTTTCATTAGTCGTTTGACGCAATGCATTGGATGTAAACGCAAGAAAAGCTTAATTGTTTACAGTTTATAAGGCTTCGTTGTATATCCACAACTGGGCAACTAAGAGTGATTTATGATTTAATATTTCTTACTATACGGAAGGCTGGTCACAATGTCAAATTTGCCCTACCTCAAATTACCAACGCAAGGAAGATTAGGCATCTGTTGCTGTTTCATGCTTTTCCCTATAGTTGATGACACATTATACATATGCAAACATAATGCTTCCGCAAGTAACAGTTATCCGTACATTTGCAACGAGGCGGGGGCAAAATTGCCAACACTTTTAACCCTCAAGCTTTAGGGACGTTGAGCTGAATTGTCTGTTGATGCATATTTTCTGGAAAACTGAAAATACACGATACTTCATATAATCCGTTATCGCTTGTCTGGTTAAAGAATCCTAAAATCGACTGAACACAATCTTGCCCACTCTATAACCCTGGGCAATAGTTATTACATTCGAAAGTCTCTAATTCCCTAGTCTGGTCTATATTGTGAGTAAAATAGAGCAAAGCAAATGATAGGTAAATATTTTTGTCCGTTATGTTTTACTCTTGCATGACTACACTCTATGGCAGGCATGTTCAAACGAATATAAGCAGACGGAACACGGTCCTAATGGTTTTATAAGGCCCTATTCGTGACACAGCATGCAAGCAGCTTCCGACCACATACATCTGCACAGTGACCGTCAAAACTCACTACCATTCACGTTTCTGGTTGTATTTGATTGTGTGTATTAGATTCATCATAATTAGGGTCGGGCAAGTGAAAAATGGGCAGTGCTATGCAGATACAACCTTTTGCAAGTGCATGCTAGTGGGCAAACACAGGTAACACTAAGCCTGGCCACCCCAGTCTATCAGACGGGATTACAAGGTCTTTGTCACGACTAGAATCGTTAACCACGTTCAAACCACTTTGATATTCAGTGTTCTATTGGCAGCGCACGCACTTCTTTGACACCTTTCTTGTTTACGGGTGGCGGTATCCGAAACGGATTAGCCTGTCACAATGACCGAAGCAAAAGGACGCCTGCGCTTTAAGCCATCACCCCAGGTGACTTACATCGCACCACTTTGGGTCCCACTCACACACCACGCATCCGGTGTATATCCGAAGTACTAAGACCCGTAGGTGTGTGAGTGAGGCCTGTGTGGCCAGCCGGCCAATGCTGGTTAGCCAATTGAATGGCCAGCAGGAAAAAGGAAACCCTTATCTCTCGGAAACTGAACAGAGAGATTGTAATGACAAGATCCAAACTGATAGGTAAGCACACACACATGTGCATACACCCATCTCTTTTAATCACACTCAGTTCATTCTGTTATGGTCCACAGTCTACAGCCCCAGCCTATTTTTACAGTGCAGCAGTACCTTCCAACCTCCTCTCAAGTGTTCATAGCCAAACTACTTTTGGTGTGTTGCTGCCCGAAAACATTGGTCAGTCGCTGAAGTTCGTCCCCGTTAGGTACAACTGACGTACTCTTATCTACGAACGAAAATATGCGTATCGTCGGAGCACGCAGACATGTCGGACCGTTGAAACTTCAAATATACGGCAAACGTTCATCGATGCGATGTTTAAATTCAACACAGTCCTCCGAGATCTGGAAAGCAACGGTGAAAATTAAAATCACGTAAAAGATAAACTGGTTTGCGACTGAAACACAACTCTGCGTTACCATGATGAAATGGCCAAAAAGAACAAAAATCGATTCACACGATTACAATTTCACCTTTCACACCCACGTGCAAAATTACGATCGAATGGACAATTTTACTTGCATATCCAAACTTGCCCAGCAACGTCCACAATACCCCACGTATCAAGAACTCAAATGTCTTCAGGAAATTCACACGTGGTTCACACAGTGGTGGGTTACGCTTCAGATGTTCGTCGAACAATGAACATCATGTTAGTCGTATTGCGACCTACCTGATATCCGCACGGCTCATTGGGAGCACCGGCCCTAACAAACCTCCGCAATGGGTCGGTTGAGCAGAATTTTTGCCCGCATCTTCCTACGATAACTCTCGGTGCATTTTTGTTAAGTTCACTTTTAAATAGGGATATGATCAGAGCATCCTTGAACTTTAACGAAACTAATTTCTGCCCCCAAATAGTGTGAACCAACTAAAGGGCACACAACGACTAATTGTGTTTATATCACATCTCCCGGATCTGCCGCGTAGCAAACACTATGTCAATTGTACTGAGGTTTAACGGAAGTCGGCGCTCCTGCTCAGGAAAATTTTTATCGAAAAACTTCGCACTAAGCCGGTTCAACACAATTCTTCCTAACACCATCCAAGCAGAGTTGGGTGGACTACTTCCCCGATGACTGTTGGGACATTGCTTGCAACCTTTACGTTTGAACAAAGGTACGATCATGAAATCCATAAACGCTTGAGGACTTAATTTTGCACCCAGATAGGGTGAACCAACTGGAGTGGAGCACATTCAAAAACTCAGTAGGCATTCTTTAGACGTTCCTCTGGTGATCCGTCTTCATACTTAGTCCTTCAGTTATACAGTGCCTCCACCGATGTGTATTTCCATTGTACGCGTAAATTCTCCGCCGGGAGCGCGTGAACGAAAGAAAATATCTTATGTATGTTTAAATCCAAAACAACTTCCGATGTAATGATGGCGAAAGCCGTAGCAAGTTGCTGGATTCCATCTCCGTTGTAGCCAAGTAGTGCGTTTTCATCTACGAACAAAACGTCAACATTGTCGAAGTACGTAGACGAGTTAGGGCGCCGAAACATCACATGTACAGCAAGTGACCATCCGTACGGTATTCCCCCTCAACACTATCCTGTGAGTTCTGAAGAGCAACTGAGAGCTTCGCAGTCAGATATAAACTAACTTGGTTTGAAGTTAAGGCACAAGTCTGCTTCACATTATTGACAACATCGAAACCATCAATGGTCGGTCCACATGACCGTACCTTCACATTCCTTCCCACGTGTAAAGTTCTGATTGAGTTGACGAGGTCAGCTGGTCATCCAAACTTATTAAGCACCATCCACAATACCTCGAGGCTGACAGAATCAAACGTTTTAACACAGTTCACGAAGAGGGTGTACAGTGAATGGTTGTTTTCACAGCAGATTTACTGTATCTATCGCGTAGCAGATAATATGTCCGCCGTAATGAGAGTCACCCGAAAACACAACTGCTACGTGATAGCACTGGCCTCCCAAACTTCCACATTGAAGTGGTTCAGCAGAAATCTTGTTAGCACCTTTGCAGCGCAACTAAGCAAACTAGTGCCATGGAAACTGTCAACCTAATCTTGCTAACTCAACTTTTAAACAGAGATACGAACAGGGCATCCTTGAACTCTTGAGGGACTGCTTTTTGATCTCAGACAGAGCAAGTCGGCTGTAAGAAAGCACGTTCATAAACTAGGTAACTTTTCGACAGAAGTTCCTCTTCATCTTCGGACTTTCCGTTTCGCAGGTGTACAATAGCTGTGTGCATCTCTGCCAAATCCGAGGCAAAGGCAAACAAAGCCTGGACATTTTGCTGTGGTAGGTTATTCACGCTCTTTCGAGCAATGGTAATGGGACGACTTAGTAGGCTGCCGAAATACCTGCAGTAAATCTTCATGGTATCCATCGGTTAAATGTACGAAATACCAAAGTCCTCGTCAACCACTAATCTAGTAGATTAGATGAATGGGTCAAATATCGCTCTCAATGAAATCATAAAACACCTTGTGTTGTCGGTGACCGGTGTAGTTCTGTATCAATCCATCGTGGCTTCTTCACTAATCGTCTTCGATCTTGCTAAGCCATTGAGCGAGTTGTCGGCAAACACTCCTGTATGTGGCTCTATTTGTTTCACCATCCGAGTTTGTCGTAGAAAAAGTACAAGCTGCATTCTATTCTGGTATCAGGTTAGAGGTAATTGCACTGTTGTCGTAGAAATAGTCATACCGTCTCTGACGTTGAATACCTGCTGACTCGATGACTCCTACCGTGACTTTTTTCCTGCTTTGTTGCCATATACATTTCGGATTGGCGTAATAGGAACAGTCTTCTAGATAAACAGCAACTTCGGGTTGGAAAATAGTTCTTCGTTTTGAGATATGCATTTGTTTAACAACCATCTTGTGCTGCTGCCCGGATGATTCACAATAAAGAGGCCTGTGATCATGGATGAACAATTTGGTTCCGACCAACCTTCGATCTGGGCTCACACTGGGCTTCGCGTATTAATCCCGTGATACACATTTCGCAAATGTCATACTTTCACGTGACCACGTCATCAAACGAAAGGTGATAACCGTCTCGTCAGTGATTCCATTTTGTGTTGCTGCTCACTTCCACCTGGAATTGGGTGTTTGTGATAGCCAAATCGTGGGGCAGACGATCGTCATTCTCGTTGATTGCACCAGTGTCGTGGGGTCTAATTGCTGCAATCGTCTGGATGATCTACAAGAAACAGACTTGCACACACAAATAAACATTTTAGTCCTGACCAGTCTATAATCTGTGCCAAATTCAGCCTTGTAAATCTCTTGTAATGCTTATGCTGGTTTGCAAACGTTGTCCTTATTAAGACTATGGCATTAGTGTCGTACTCATGTGGCAGTTAGTTCGATGCGGCGTTTTGACCGTCCGGTGTTGTATTCGTCCAGCAGCGTACGCACATTCTATATCCAGACAGACAGCGTATTGCGCCCACGGGCGTGTCCCAAAGTGACAAGTGAGCCCTCACGCTGAGTCTCTGCGAACAGTTTGATCTATGGGACAAAGGGAAAGAGGATTTTCACAGCGGATCCCAATCCGGAGCTTCCCTTCCAGAAGCCTAACCATCGAGGCAAGAAGATGTGTGGTTTTCTTCAGGGGCTGTGTCTGTAACTAATGGCTGAAAGGTCTGTTTCACTTGGCATTGTGAGCTAACCAAACCGGAAAGATCAGTGGGAAAACTTTGACATCGAATACTGCTGCGCGCAGTAAATGTATTGTAGATTACATCGAGCTTCTGGGAGTTTTTGTGGGTTTTTCGACCACGTAAGCAATCAGGGTGCAATCACAGTTAACCATTGAGGGATTGGAGTGCGTTTAGTTTGAGGATAACTCTTTTAATCCTTGCTTCTACGCACGGGAGACAGCAATGCTGCAACTATAGATATAATTTTGCTGTATAATCATGGATTCGTGCGTGACTGTCATAGTACCTCTATACAGTCAGTAGTATGACTAGCAAACCTACCAACATAAGTGTTTTTTGTTTGGTTGCTCTTCTTTGACGTAGCTGGCACCAATACCTTAAAGTAGCAGGAAAGAGTAGCTTCAGCTCATACAATAGCATCCACACACATTAGTGCAGGTGGTCAACTCACTTGTTGGTTACGTTCACATTATTTGGTCGTTTAGAAGCGAGATTAACCAACCTCTCTGATAACTGCAATTGATAACTCTACTACTGGGATTCTTCTCCAAGTTACGTTCACAGAAATTCTTAAACTTGCCAAATACTCTCAATACATAGACACCACTCACAAACCAGTGTGGCTGGATGCCTGCGTATTTAGGTCGTGCACTACATATAGTCATTAATGTAGCGGTCAGCAAGGCTGTCCCATGAAACAGTGGTCGGAGTTTGGATCGTGTACTACTAAATAACTCTTACCACATTGGAATTGGATCATAGTGATTATCTTGGAAAGAATCTAGCCGAAGCGTTTATGTGAATGTGAGGCATGAAATTAATTACGATTGGTGTTCATTTCACACATTAAAAAATGAGCGAAATGAGAAAGCTGATCACATGCACTTACAGACGGTTCAGTACATTCTTTCTGAAGACATTCAAACGTTCATCGTTTAATCAAATCTGGGAACCCAGCTGAATGTGTATAGTGGTAAGCCAATTCTAAGGGGTTTTACATAAGCCTTGTTACTCTGCAACATGATTCTGCACAGTATTTTACATTTTCACAAAACATATTCACAGTTTCCAATACTTTGTATTTGTAGGGTTCGAAGAACAGCACTGATTATTTACACTCATTTCATACACAGTACGTTTTTGAGCAAACTTACAAACTGCCCAGTTTTAGTCAACTATCACCGTATTACAAGCAAGCTGTCTGAATAAGAAATGTACCCAAGGGATTCAAGTTCACCATCTGCGTTCGTCGTGTATTAATGACGCTTCAGCACAAATATTCAGGGGCTGATATGTGAATATGAATACAACAGAGTGTGAATTCAAACGTTTTAACCAAGTTACTCTTAGCAAGCCTCTCAAACACAAAAATTACCCTACGTTTATTATATCTTAACGTTTATGTAGGTACTCATGTAACCATAGTGTGAACAGGACGCACAAATAACTCTTCAATCGTTTCAGACATTGTCTGCCAAAACGTCTTGGAGCAAAATGAGCCCTGTCAGATGTGTTCAACGATGCTGACCGAAGAAACCCAGATTCATCCATGGATGTCACGGTCAGTCTTAACAAAGAGTCAGTGTTATGACGCCTCTGCTGTGAATTGCTTAGTGTTTGGAAGCGTGTCCTTTGACTTGCTGAATCTTTTGGTAGTCAACCTGTAAAACTTGTTAATAAGCACCTTGTCCCCAAGCCGCGATTAATTTGAACTTTTGTTCTCGCGTCTGATTGTTTTTATCCTATTTTGTGGATGACGCTCCAAGTCATAACTCCCGCTATGTGTCTCCAAGCCCATGTTTAAAATTAGCTACGTGTTCACATGTGGTCTGATTGTACGAACTGTTAACCCGGAGAACATCAAATGATTGACGTCCACTATTTGTTCTGCTCAGAACGAAAAAGGTTGTTACTTCAGATTTGTAACCGGACAGATTCCGCTGTCTAGTACATGGTGAGTATTACCGAACAAAATAAAACAATTGGGAATACTCAGATTGAATTTTGAAACAAAAATCCGTAATAAAAGTGTAATTTTGCCATTCGTTAACCTGTGGTTACATATATGTCCAAATTAAGGTGTAATTAAAAAACAATTCTGGCTAACCATCAGCCGAATATTTGGGAAAGTGGCAACATCTATAATGTTGCACTGTTCTCTCCTCTTCCTCCGCTACTTTTCGTGCTTTAGAGAAGCTATGCTTGAAATATATTACCGTCATAACATTCGCTTCCGCTTTTCCAAATAACGGCAACTGAAGTTAACAAACTTACTCGGCAATTATTGGCCTGACGAATTCATCACAACCATCTTTGAGTTGTGGGTGTCATCAACTTTGTTATTTGGGTAACACAACCAATTGTGTAGTTTTCAAATTTAAAAGGGTGACAGACCTACCCTGATCTCAAGACATGTGCATCGAGTGCCAAGTTCTGAACGGACCAAAACCAAACATTGAACCTGGTCCCCACAGTCAGCCACATCGGCGGAGAAATTTTCTCGTCAGTTTTAATTGACCCCATCTTGTGCGGTTCATGGGTTTTTTTGTTGACCTCAGAGAAAAACTTAAGTATACACAACTACTCACAACGTTTTGCCATTTTTAAATGCTGTCTGCATATTGTGTAACTTCATAAGGTCCCAGTATTCTGCGGGTAGTTGTCTTCATGGGTATCTTCAATTTTCAACCTCTAAGTTCACGAATGGATCTGATCAACTACTGTGTATCAATACTGGATCGTTGTTGCAGCAAGTGCGCTAAGATGTACAACTGGTTTCCTACCCAAGGTGGATATGACGTGAGCATAACCGACCAGTGAAAACTAGTGGGAAACTAGACTACACAGAAACCGAGTATATATCGTAAACAATAATCATACACGGTGGTCGAGAGAGAAGGCGAATCAGACGCAACACCTGTATGTGGTAGTCATAGGGGTTAGAACAAACCAGGTTGTAATGATGCCAACAAGCAGGCGAGAACAAATAGTAATTCACCCAGAATTGGAATGCATAGCTGTAATCTGATTGACCAACCCGAGTCGTACAAAGCTATGCACCGGACACTGGATCTGCCTTAGGCAATATGGACCGAAATATTTTTGCTTTACGCTCAAAAGCAGTCGTGGGATCCCACTTGTAGAAATGTAAATTCTCGATAATTATACCACTCCGAATCGGTTTAGGTGTGTGATTGGCGCCTTCTATCCAGAGGATTTCCGCCTGCTATTCCTCGTCTGTTGATCCGATTTCGTTGCGCGATGATTCATCCGGTCGTGCACGCCATCCTCCATTTGCTTGCTGTGGGTTTTTGAACACACCTATCCCCTGCGTTGAGGTATTCCGCCGAGTGTTGGAATGCTCGCACTTCCTGCCTGACATTCCACCACAGGATGTATGTCATAGTTACTTGTCTTAGCTTAATGATTTTAATATCCGGCTTTTCTTTAAAATGCTCTAACAGACAAGTATCAATCGTGACTACTTTTCCTTTTGGTTAGCTGATAATGGAGCATGTGCCAAAACAAATCATTTTGATCGCTGGCTGTACGCTAGCAGTCTGCAGACAAGAGCAGTTCAAACATATGTATCTGTCGACTTAGACGACTGCACGTGCTTATCATGAAGAATGGCACGGTCTGTTAGTTTCACTAACTGCGATAATTATGCAAGTCTATTCGCTTGTCAACATCGTTCAAAAAACAATCCACAATCTACTTCCAAGGGGAGTAATCAGATACCTCTCTGTTTGACTGAACGCCAGTAAACAGCTGGACTAAAATATTGACAACACAGTCAGCACAATTTCAACCTGAAAAAGCTGGATGTTCTTTTTTCAAGACATCGTAGAGTTACATGGAAAAATATTGGGAACCCGTCGAGATGTTATCGCACCTAACAAACAGACGGTCAATCTGAAAAGCTATTACTGATTGCGGACGTTTCAACATTGTGGTCCACAAAGACCTAACCAATCCTCCGGGTTTACCAAGATGGCATGGACTGATTCGCAATCGCTCTCCAATTTCGGAATGTTCTTATCATTATCAAACCTCATTATACCAGCGTCTCTTCAAACACATCTTTCCATTTGACTTCCTGTTGCAAAATCGCGACTACTCAATCCAATTTCTAGGTGATCGAGATATACTAGTTCCCAAGGAGTAGTATATCGTGATCTGTGGACTTGCTTTAGTCCAATGAAATTTGTGCATATATAAAATTGTAGCGAGCTATGAGGTCGAGATGCACCCTGTTCGTATCCGTTTCGGGCCTGTTAACCAATGTAAAGTGACTCTATTCACCTGTCAGTCCAAAATTTATGTAGGTCAAAGAGGTTACGACTGGGTAAATCTCATAGGAAATGTGTATTCATGAATTAAATTGCCATTGATAAAATAGAATTGACTTTTGTGTAGACTTATTTACTGCCAGTTTCTGGAGAATCGACACATAGCAGATACTCGGAAAGTGTCCTGTATCTTGCCTAGAACGCTTACATACATGCAGTATCAAGGAGTTATAAATCGATTGTTGTCTTCAATACCAAGGACGAAAGCTTGATGGGAACGAAGTCATTATCTGCCTGGAAGGCGCAGTTATCAAAGATTATAGAAATCTCTAGTTATTTTCTTATTCCTTCACCGCTGTAGCTCCTCGACCAAATTTAAAACATTCCACACGTCGTTTGCGGATAACTTTCCGCTATATACTGTACATAGTGCAATGCACAATATTTACCATTGAAGCAGCCAAGAAATGTATCCGTTCTAGCCATCACAAGTACCGGTTTCTCACTGAACTTCCAGTGCCATAACAACATTGCCAACGAATTCCTGTACGGTAACGTTTGATAGAAAAGTATGTTTCATCATAACTGGAGATAAATATAATCGAATATATCACTATTAGTTTGAACATTGGTTGGCCACTGGTAGCTCGGCCAACGTTTGCTAACTCATCTAAGACCAGACGAGGAGTAAACTTGCGCCGCTGTTTCACCAGTGATAACTGGCAACACGTGTATCTGGGCCATTTGGATTCCAACCGTAGAGAATTTTGATGCTCTCAAATGTGCCATGAAAAGTAAACTCGGGTGGTGACAAGTGTTTCTGAGATAATAATGACTCGATCTTGAGATGTTTGGGATGCAGCCTGTACTCTGACTAACAGATATCACAGTTGATCTGGCGAGGAATACAACAAATAGACCATTTTTGTCGGTTGGAACGGAAGCTTGGCATTGCAGCAGATGACTTCCTCGCATGTCTATAACAAAGAGCAGGAAGACCAGGCCGGAACGAATGTCTTTTTGTCTTCAAGCTTTTCGGTGTGGTTTAATGTTTTGCCTATCATGCTGTCAGTATCGTTTAAGCAGTCACCTTTTAGTCGCCTTGTTTGCTGACATTTGCCGATGGGTTTCATTCGGAAATTCTTTGGTAGGACATCAGAAACGATAGACATAATTATTTGTGATGTTCCATTACGTTTGTACCAACGCGGTCTTTGGATTGAGGGTTGAATATGAAAGTTCGGAGTATAACAAAAACGGTCCGAATATTGTATCGTTTACGTTCCTCGGAAAACCACACATTTAACGACATGCTCTACTCGTGATCTGTTTGTCAACTGATCTTCATGTAAGCAAACCTGTTATGATTAGAACCTCAGTTTACACTTCAACTCATCACAATATATTAATCAGGCGAACGTAGCCAGCTGGAAAGGCGAAAGAATAAAGCATTTTAACAGATGTGTACTAGAAGGAAAGACGGTTTGGGGAACAAATGTTTTCGATTATTCATCATCGGGTTAATTACATATAACTATGTGACTGCAACTATCAAGCGAGAAATATCACAAGCAATCTTTCACGTACTTACATTAAACGCCTCCGGACTGGAGAGCAACTAAGTGACCGAAGTGACTCTTAGAGGTAAGAGGCAGACTACAAAAGCACTTTTTCTCTGCTCAACTCATTGTAGCTATTCGAAACGTTGGAACCATCAAAAATTATTTAGTGATCTTCAGAGAACATCAAAACCCTAACACCGGTGATACTGATAATTCGGGAGAACAGAAAAATATTGATCATGCTTGGTTAAGATATAGAGTAGCAGTTTCATTAAACCTGGGCAAATGATGCGTGCTATAATTGGCCTTCAATGTAACAAAGCTGACTGGAAACCGAAAATGGAACCTATGGTGTATGTGATCAGATAAACTGCGCGGTAGACATCAGAAAAAACTTCTTAGTTTATGCATATGAAAATAAAATAAAACCATTTCACCAAGCTATCAGTAAATATGGCACTGCTTAGTAGGTGGAGAAAATCACATATTTCAAACCCAAGTAATTGTTCGTTTGATTAGGAGAAACAATGCAAATTATTGTAACCGGGTTTGAGCCAAGAATTTACAGGTGGCTGGATTTTTGAAAGGAGTAATTCTGCTCAAGTGGATGCAATAACTATAGATGTACACCCTTCTCCAGGGAATATTTTCAGCCTTTTGTTTGAACGATTTACACCTGTTTGCTGGTATCCATAAAGTCAACTGCTCAAAATAGCCACTAAACCACGCTGCTGCACAGGAAGATATAATTCTCAACAGGACAACGACCCCGATTGATTTTTCGAACTGTGTGAGGATATGCTTGATTTTTTACAAATGTTCGCATTCTGTACTGACCTGTCTACAGCTCTGATTTCAGCTGAGAGCATGCGTATGGATAGTTAGCCTACCAAACGCAGAACTATGTCAGATTTCACCGTAGAGGCGGAACTGTTGGATTCTTTGGTAAGAGTTTGGAACAGGTCGAGTTCCATTGTACTGCGGTCCTTCCTGAAAGTGTGCTTAGTCCTTACGTCAAAGCACAGGAAAGAAACCGTAACCGATTGCTGACTTGAGTCGTACGGGGCCGTTGAGGAATGTTGTTCGATTGTGTATTATTCCCCTTCACTAAAGATTACTCAGTACTTCATACCAAGAAAATGATAAGTTACGGATTGACCCTACAATAATGCGTGGGCTAAAGGCTCGCCATTTAAACTTCAATATTGGGATTACAAAAGCAAATGCGCATCGATTTCTTGAAGATATGTCTTAGTGTTTGTAAGTGCCAAAAGCCTGGAAGTGCTTATGTTGTTATCGGATTCTACATAACGCTAAAATTTCTAAATATTGCTCAGACTGACCAAATCTCTGTACTCAGTAGAAACACCGGTTGATCACAGTACATATTGGCTGATCCGCAACAAATGCAAAAAAGAAATTTGACGGAATACGTGATAAATAAAAACAAAGAGTCATGTGCCAATTTTTCATACTGCTTAAGCAAACCAAACTGCAACGTTTGTCTTCAAACACTACAGAAGGATAGACTCACGACAACTTCATTGTTACTATTGGGTTTGCATTATTTCAGATAGTATATCTAAAACCGAGGTTCTCTTGTCATTATCACGGAAGTGGTAATCAGCTGGTTATTGACTCTCAGTCCGAAACGGTACTTATTCAACTTAATCAAGTATCAACAATGAAACTAGAGCAGTTCTGACCGAATATGTACAATTAAAGTGCTGATCATAATCACGCTGCTACATCTCACAAAATCCCATTTAATAATGATACATCAGGTTGAGTCGAGTTTGCGAAAATCTGTGGCAATCTATTTAAACAAACTTACGGTACACGCAGAAACCATCAAAAATTCAAATTTGAACCGAACAAAAAATGAACGTACTCACAAATTATTCGCAGGATTGCCACTAAAAACATTCGAAAGAATAAGAACATGTATAACTGAAAATGATCACTTGACTTAAACCAGTCACAGAAGAGCTACCTGAAGCGCAAACAATAAACCCATCTCTAAGTTATATACAATGGTAATAATCGTGGAAACTGTAAATTGATCTCTACCCGGGCGGTGGTGGGTTTCTTTGTGTGTGTTCTAGTGCGTTATGCTAGCATGAATCATGCGACCGGTGAGTGATAATGTGTTAATCGGATTACTAGGCGACTGAGTTTCAGGCAGTCCACACGGTTAGCCACGAGAAGTGTAGGGCTTGTGTGAAATTATTTTGTGCGCGTAGTTCGGGGTTGTAGAGTATGATAGCGATCGCCTCTGCCCCTGATAACGGTCTCACCTTGAAAACTCGGGAATGGACGTGGGACATTGACTATTTTTGAACGCTCTGTCGACCGTGATTTGACGACTTGTGTCGATCAGATGCGATCCGATAGCATTTTAGATTGGTTTCGTTATACCTTTACTTAGCGATTGAGGATGGTACTCAAGAATCTTTTCTGATAGTCACCAATTGGTTTTCTCAACTAAACTCGCCCGACAACAGCTGGTTACAGACTAAATACAGATTGGCGGGGACAAATTAGACACTGTTGTTGAGATATGACACCACACCGGTCGGCTGTTAAATGAGGTAATGATTTGTGCACCATTGTTGGTCTTGGTCAATGTATTTGTCAGCCTGCGACTGATCAGTTCACTGGCTGCATCACCTTTAAATGTCAAACTGACGAAAATCAGCTTTTCCGTACTGTTTCTATCGCTGACTAAACATTTCAAATTCTTCTATAAATCTTTCTGGATAACCATTCCGGCTCAATATACCTCGAGTTCATTGCAATTCGTTTTCTATGGTATCTGTCGCGCACATTCTTCTTGCTCTGTCAGCTTTCGTTTTTGCTTTAGTGGAACCGAGCTTAGGAAGCTGACATACTGCTCCGCCCACATCTCTTTCCTAAGACCGGATCTTTGGAGGGAACCATCCATTCTGCGTTGCGATAACACATCAAGGAAATACAATATATCGTCATTCTTCTTCTCTAAAGTGAAACTTATGTTCGAGTGTGCACGACTGAATGCGAGTAGAAGGCCTTGCGCACCAGTGGAGACTTTGATCACGCTGAATATGTCATTTACATAGTGTCTGTAGAATGAAAATTTGGAAATTACGGGTCATAACTGATCAAGTTCCACTTTGACCATAAATACGTCTGTGAGCAGCGGGTCCAGTGGGGACTTCAAAGCTACTTCATCTTTCTGTCTGAAAATCTCGTCAATAAATTAAAATTGGACGCCGTATGTGCAAAACAACAACAATTTCTTCACATTTTCGACCGGAATGCCAATTCTATTTGTTTCTCTTTTATGTAATCACAAGTATTGTAGTTTTTTCTCTAGGAGGCACGCTTGTGAATAGACTTGACGTCTATGGAACTCATCTGGTGAATTTTAATGTTCAAGGAGTCGACAAAGTTTATAAACTGGAATGTAAATTTCAGGCTGAACAGAGTTATTTTTGCTCTGACGGGTTCAAATATTGGAATTTTCCATCTCGCTAGACTGTGATAAGGGGAATTGGTCATGCCAGCAATTGGGCGTAACAGCAGCCAACCTTTCTGGACATTGGGGAGTCCACACAGTCTTGGAATAATCGCACCGATCGGTATGGTTCTTTCAAAAACAACAGTATCTGTCAAATCAGTCTGCTTAACCTGACGAATCAGCTCTGATAGGCTCTTCTCAATTGATGCTGCCTAATTTTTCTCCGACTATTTTTTTAAACTCCGATTGGTCAGACAAAGTACGAAACAGCTTGTCACCATAATGCGCTCTGTGTAGTATCATCACACCAGCTCCTTTATCTAGCTTTGTCAGGATGGTTTCATGATTGCTTTTAGTTCTTCTGTCGCTTCCATATGGTTCCTATTGAAAAAGCTTCAAGTGCATGGTACGGTATCGCGAAATTTATAGCAGGCATTTAAGAGGATAGACTTGTAATGTTCCGCGTTGTATTTTGAGAAGGAAGTGAGCTGGACGGATTGCTGAAACAGGTTTTCAAGTTGAACCTCCATGTCTGCTGGATTGTGTTCGACTCGTGGAGTCCAATGAATCTCTTGTAATTGTATATGCCTCATGAGGTTTACTGGTATGTTTATTCAATTCATCTATCAGTTTAGTGACGTTATCTAAACGGCTTGTCATCTCTCCTTAGTTTACCAGTATTGGGGGTGAATGATTTTAGCTGACAGTAAGTTGATACATCCAAAGTTACTGTTAGTATTGCAACTGCCTAACTAAAGAGTCTTCACTTTGCGAAGAACAATGTGTTCTAACCTAATGCAAACATAAACATATTTGACAAGGATATACACAACTGGCGAGCTCGAATAAGGGTGAAATTATGGTCTGGCGCTTCTTTTCGAAAGCGGCCGACTGGAAAGTCCATGGGGATGCGACAGCTGTGATCAGTTATGGGTGATGTTCAATCTGTATGGAGAATATTTTTGCCGTAGGTCTGCCATCTTCTACTGAGTCCTCTGCAGTAGTCATTCTTCACTTCAACGATACAGCTCACGTCCACACTTAATGCTTACTTTCACGCTTGTCCTCATGCTGTTGTACAGTAGGCTCGCTAGGTACAATGACTTGCGATTACACAGCTGTCTGAGCGATTGAAGAAATGTTATCCGATCCGGTTGAGAAATTGGATCAATAGATTCGACCAACGGTTAAACTAAAACTTACCCTGTTGACAAGATCACCTACGTCGAACTGAATCAGTTCATATTTGCATCTAACGCAGACGAATAAGTTAGCCAGCATCTGTCTACCAAACATGCTCATCAATCGCAACTAAAATAACGAACGCCGTGTTGTGCGTTCATATGAAGTTCACACAATCACTGAATCTGCCGACCAATGGTTACTTGCAGTAACGCAAACGTTAGGCACCACAGACAAATCATACAACGAGAACGCGAACTAATTTCAAAGCGATTTCAGACTGACTCAGCAAAAGCCAACTAGGTTGATGAGCTGATTACCAGTCTGTTCAACTTCCTGTACACTCAGAAACTTTTGTAAATGATTTTTTGTAAGTGCACATATTTGATGTAAATATTTTGATAGCGTTTATTTGTCAATCCTTCTTCTCTTTGTTGAATTGTCACGCAGCCTGAGATTAAAAACACTTGAACGTACAAAGTATCGGCAATTGACTTCAAAGATCGGGACATGCAAACATCCGTTTCATGAAAGGTCAATCATCACACGCAAACCAAAGCGAACGAGGAAGTCATTCAAAATAACCTGAAGTAAAAGAAATACGGCATGTCAATCAACATATAGTGCAACCAAGAGCTTATCTAAATAGATAACAAGGGTTTCTACAGGCAACCATATTAACTACAAGAACTATTCCAAGAATGACCTTTGTCTAACTGATTGAAAGATTGGAAAATCGCTATTCTTCTGTCGTTGATGGTTTCAATATCGTAACCGAACAAAAGTGCAAATTGTTTAATCAGGAACAACTTTATCTGTAGGAATTCTAAAATTTTGCTGTATTCGAAACAACAAGAAGAATTTATTTTCCCACGTGGTATAAAGTCCAGTATCTGAGTTCCGAATACATGCAGAAAGTCTGGAAATTTCACATTGAACATTCATTGTTATCGTTTGTTCGAATAAATGTGAACAGAGTTGTACATCATAAGAACGAATGTGGATCTGGTTTACGGGGATAAATTCAACTTCGATAGCCCTGTTAAATTTACGTACTGACGACAAAACTGTCGAAACGATTAGGTATGTCTTACTCATAACACCTACGTAAGACGAACAGTGGTTAGCCGCGACGTATTTTCAACGATGGTTGTCAGCAGCTGGTCATGCTCAATGCCGAGAAGAATACAAACTGTTTTCACAGAAGACTGGGCTACTTTTTACTGTTTGTTTGGTGACATTCATTCAGAACGTAACCTTTCGGCAGATCCGTGAACCAATGTATGCAATCGAAATTCCCGGAAGCGGTTCTTTTTAATAAGGTATAAACATTAAAACTGGTTAGCTTGAGTTTTCACTCGAAACTTTGACAGAGATCGGCTCAACAATTATACAGAATTGTTAAGACTGGCAGCTCCTTCACAAGGAGGATTAGCACCTTAATGCTGTAAGCGCATGCTCAGATCAAGATGCATCTTGGTCTACCAGTAAGGAACACGTTGAATGGATACACTGAGATACCGCACTGAAACGGTTTATTGGTTTCACTGTAGTAATCATTACAAGTCCCTTCACTGCTTTAATAAGGCTAAATTGCCAGCAATTGATTGCCAAACTTTTTGAATGCCGTAATTCACTTCGCTGAATGTTTATGAAGGTCTAAATTCCATTCAGTTAACCCACTGTTGCTCAATCCCGTTGTCCTCTGTGACTGATTGCTTATTGCTGTTAATCTGTTTGCCAGAATCCAAAGTGCTAATTTCGGAAGATTGCCTTCTCCAATCATTGAGTTACACTCGGCGGTTGTCCTTCGCTGACTCCATGACCAGTGATGGTGTACTGTATATCGTGCTTAAAACAAACAAAGACTGATGACCATGTGGAGACTACTTTGAGCTGAATACAGCTACGGTATATGGTAAATATCCCCTACCACACACTCTTTGTGGTATGCCGATATTTTCCCATATTGACCTCCTCCACACAAATAATCATATTCCAGTCAAACCGTCTGACATCACTATACGATGTGATCTTTTTGAATTCACTCGTATACCTTCTGGTTTAAGAAATGCTGCACAAACACTTCACAGATTTAAAAATTAAATGCTAAGCAAGTTTGATTTCATTTCTGCATATACGGATGATCTGTTAGTCACAATTCTAGTGGAAGATGAGCATCCCCATTATTTATAGTTACTCGTCCAGCGTCTTCCGGCTTTTGTATTGCCGCTTATCCGACCAAATGTCCGTTTGGAGGGTCTTCAGTTGCTTTCCTTTGTCACGTGATTGACGGAAATTGGACTGCACGATAGACTGACAAAATGGTTGAAATAATCAATTCCTCAACCCTAACGTCCCGTAACACAGCTTAAGTGATTGTCGGGCATAAGGGACTTTTACTGCTGTCTTATCTTCAAAAAGGCTGATTTAATGTTATCACTGACCAGTGCCGTGTGCCCGGTATCAAAAATTCTTCACCTTGTGAGGCCTAAGTTCGGAAAATTTGGGCATATTTTGACCTGCAATTATCAGCGCTGCTACGCCACTTGTGAAAAATATACTCCCAATGTTCATCAGCGGTTTTGGTGGATTCCAGCTTAGGCAATCATTGTTCTAGACTGTTTGATGGAGTGCATCTGACACAGAGGATTAGGCGGATAACTGAGAAGAAACATGATGTTTCTGAAATTCTGATGTGGCTTCGCAGCTCAGCTTCCGCAGCCTTAGAGCATGTCTTTTCTGTCTCTAGTTTGAACCCAACCGAACCCCTGAGTTTCGATAATCACTTCTCATCTAAAATGAGGTTGGTTTCCTATGCTTGACCATAGTGCTACATTCCAATCGACTTGGTTTTGTTTCGATATGTAATGTTTTTATTTTACCTGCGTCGCTCAACATTCTTCCGGATACACCCGTAGCTACGGAAATTGAGTGATATGTTAATAATTATGCTGAAATTATCCGTAAATCAGCTGGTGACTTCACTCTGTTGTCGTGATATATTCACCAGACAAAAACCAATTCTCTTGAGACAGCGTTTACTCACCACCTGTAATATATACATCCAGTGATATACTACACTGTGCTTCATCGGACAAACAGAAATAGTATGATAAGACCGTAGAGGCTGGCATATATGAGATAGGCTGCCCTCTAGATTGAGAAGTGAAGCATAATCACAGTCATCTGTATCAGTTATATCATGTGTTCCAATGCGAATGAGAATATCAGTTCGATATATGACACATTGCCCACTCAAGTGCTCACAAGTTCCGACATACGTATGAAAAGTGCCATTTCTTAGACAATGTAGGCAGCACTCTTGTGCAAAATCTGTGCACTCTTGATAAAGTTAGTTGGTAAGCTGATATTGCAAAGTACTGCAAACTGCTACAGAAAGTTGGGGTTACTGAAAATCTAAACGAGACAATAGGTCGTGTTAAAGTTAACCAAAAATGCTGATCAATACTTTATTCAAGCATTGAAGTATTTGACCATTTGAAAGTTATATATGGTTTTATTGTTTTTCTCGGATTTCACAGCAAATGTTGATAACACTTAAGAGTATGCAGTATATCCGCAACATTGTGGGGACTATCAGGTGAAGAGTACTGTACGAGTCGACTACAAATACGGTTGCTCTGGTAGAACTAGAAACTCTGAGGGTCAAATAATCATATTTCTGTTTTAGGCACTGAGTATTTTATATTATGTAGACAAGACGGCCATCTCTGATATTTGTCTGTAGTAAGCAATTGCTGACGTTCCATTGTTAGCCAGCACAAGAGTCTTACTCTTAATGCAGTTGTGCACTCAATTACTGTAATCAGTAAACTAACTGGATCATCCCTTGTTGTCCATCATCAAACATGAAAAATGAACGATTTTAGACTATACTTTTGTCACTCGGTCATCAAATAATGTAGCCCTGATTAGGGTTGTCACGTGCACTCAAAAAACCACCGGCTGATGGTTACAGCGGATAGTGCACTATGAACAGACAACGATTCGATACGTGCGGAGCCATCCACCCAAATTTTCAAGACGTCTTCAACCCAAATGATGTGGTATTTGAATTTCAAGCAAAAAAGACTTTGAGGTTATAACTTTGATAAATCTTTTCAATCCCACAGCGATTCATTTGAACTTAATGAGCTTCACTTTTCGTAATCAATTCATCCTGATTGCAAAACGAAAACTCACTTTCTGACACGATATTTTCCGTCAACAATAGTTTGTCAGACAAACTGGGCATAACCAGTTTCTGGATAATGCCTACCCTGCATACCCTACCAATGTACCTCATGCTTCCGATAAGATTTGAGTTGGTTCATGTTGATGGTGAGATACCTAGTTCTGTCTGCTGTTTCTCTACTGTTTGGCTACTTCCATTTTCAGTAAGCGTCCATCAGACTGCCCATCCGTTATTGTTTCAACGTGTGAGATACGAGTTTGCTGTTCACGTATCTTCTAGACCAAGAAGCAATGAACTCAGATAAATTAACTCAACCTCACCTCTACTTTCCGGCCGATTAGTCACTTATTGAGTTCGTTAGATCCGGATTCGTCGTGCAATTCCTTCTCCGTCTCACATCATCAGATGATGTATAATATGGCTACTATTTGACTACTACTGGTTCACCAAACAACCCTTCAAGGGATACACACGTAATGACTGATGGTGCTTCTAGTGTTGATCGAGGGTCCACAAATTTCCTCCAATGAAGCTTGGTCAATAATTTTGGGCCCTCAAGCTAATGCCTCAATCTTTGCGTGGCCACGTATGGCGTTCAGTCGCAATGATGCACACAGTGTAATTCTGGGTGGCATTGTCATGACGACTGTTCATTAATCCTCCTGAAAGAATGGTCCGATTGGCCTGCACACGTTTGTAGAACCAACATTGAAGTAACGCAGTGAGAAATAGCACCAGAATTTACACTAAAAAATTCCTGTCAATCAATTTTTGTCGCGTAAATACTAACTTCCTATAAAGGTTAGATACACTTGAACTCATGTTTAATTTTACACCAAATGTCTTAAACCGAAATAAGAATGTACACGTCAAAATGATTTTCAGGAGACGTTTTGATTTAAATCCGACAAAAGCTTCACATTGTGAGAACAATTACGTACGCATATAGGTGTATGTGTACTAAATACTCAAGAATAAAGATACAAAAAATTTTCAATACCTTCCTACTTATTACATATTACATGGTGAGAGCTTTGGTCATGGACATTGTAACGATTGCTAACAAAACAACGAGACAAAATAGCACGCCTCATTTTGCTGACCAAAACTGGAGTTAACTCAGTCGGCATGCTGTCAACATTTCAACGCTCAAGATGTGCTCAGTTAGCCCTCATTTTATATTGTTTACCAACATCTGGGAATCGCATACAACCCTTCATGTCACTTGACCGGAATTTAGAAGGTCACTCACATGCGAGCGAGCTTTCACATTATTGGACTTTTTCTGTGCGGTTTCATGAAACATAATGCGTGTGCTTGCGTACGACTATACAAACCGATTGATTCAAATGATTTAAACCATAAACAAAGAGAAACACTGCTACTTTCGTATCTAAAATCCCATAATTAGCACTCGGACAACTCCCAAAACAGCCCAACGCGTTAAGTTTCACAATGGCGGTTAATTGCAGTGTATTGAATTTAGGACGATATGTTAGAGTCAAATAGTTGAAAAACAAAACTAGTGTGAATTTTCTCCGATCTCAATGTTTACACCTTTCTGCAAACTACAGTAGAACCGTGTCCTTTGAAATGCGCGCCAAGTTAACGTAAAACTAAAAAAAATTGTGACAAATATATAAAAGGCTTGATGGTTAGTGTATGTACAATATTCATTAAACAAAAATACGACAGAGGTCTCTGATAATTAACGGTAAGTTTTCCTCTGAAAAATAAACACGTAAACTAATGAAACTAAATGAAAAGTAAACGTCAGCTTCCGACATCTACACTGTTTAAACATCTTTTACATTCTGCCATTGTGAGATACATTTGTCTCATCTCTCTGACTGGTGATTTCTCTATTACATTTTCAAATATGACGATTAACCAACTCAACTCTTAACTGAACAGACTAGTTTTGGGCGCGGGATTTCAAACCAATTTACCTGACAAGTTGAAGAACAGTTTCAGATGAACAACAATCACATGCCACGACGAGAATATTTTTAACCCTTTACAAGTCTACAGAGCAATCAGTGTACACACCTCAACAGTAGACCGACTATTTCAGACTGAGCTTAGATTGAGGCAACAACCTTTAAGTGTTACAATGTGGACAACATTGTAGATGAGAAATTCTCTAAAATATACGACAAAGCAGTGTTTTGAGCTATTCCTCTGTAGAGCACCACAGTGCCTTAGTGAAAAGTAACAAATTCCTTCCTCCCTCTATATCTCTTGTTTTCTTTCTCATACACATTTTGCGTTCATACGGAGGGTACCTACTCACGTGCGCTGATTACCTTGACTAATGATGAAAGTCATTTTTGTCTCATTAGTTACTTTGATGTTCAGGTTGCCTAATGCAACTGAGTTGTTTTGCGATCATTACTGTTTTATGCGACTCATGACTTTTATGGCTGCGCGGTAAAACGAAAGGAATCATGTGGCACCAACCATTTAAGCCATCCTCTAGAGGAGTGACTCAGTGAAATGACCATGTTGTTTTGTGCTTCATCTCTGTCCGTGGTTCATACATAATTATTTATCTGAACAGATTATGATGTAGAGCGCCTCGCGTAACAGTTAGCCAAACACTTTTGTTAGCTATCTCAAAGTGTATAAATATGAAAAATAACACTCTTCATAACCTGTGAAAACGGTAGTCTTTAGTGGGTCGGGTGATATTTTTGAGTAGTGTATTTTCGCTTTGTGTCACGAACACGTTGTTTTATATGTTACACAAAACAAACATATCCGTAAACCTACGATAAGTGATTCGTTCGAACAACTGAGAAATGAGGATTTTGATCAATTCAAGTTGTACAACACCCACATACAATCACTTTTCTTACCAAAATGAGTCTATCGACTGTCTTACCTGAATGCGACGACTGTGATCGGATGTGGATTGTGTTTAATTCGAAATACTTATGGTAAAAACACTGGGCACCTCCTCTTGAGATATTGTCTTAAAGGGATATGTTTGATAGTTCTCCGTTTACTAACGGGTTGCGCAACCAGCAACCGGTACGAACATGACAGAGAACAAAACGCGTATACGAAATTGTAGAACTTTATTGTAGGTAGTACGATGTTTTTTATCTAGCTATCTAGACGGTTGGTAGTACATTACTGTGTTTTAATCAGCGTTGCACATAAATAGTAAGACCGGAACGAGATGATTGCGCACATCACAATAAGGCTCTATTGTTAGTTATGTTAACAAGTTAGTGAACCTGAAGACGTTTCGGAAGGAAGAACGTTTAAATTCAAAATCTATTGGACTCTCTCGACTTGGTAAACGGATGAGTTCGCACGGGCTCCACAGCTGACTATAGCGATAAAGACGGCCACTCAGCTGAACGGTCCCTGACATATAAATAAAGCACCCGCATTCCTGAGTCGCTACACCAGGTACAGTTTGAGAGTATTTGTCAAAATTTTACACATCACTCTCGTCATGCCCAGAGCTTTTTATTCTCCTATAGCCACACAATTGCTGGCAGAGTCCCTGGAGGGCCAGTTGAAAAATTGCTGAGCAATCCCACTGGAATTCGAATTTTGTAGCCAGGCCTTCGTTTTGAGCTGTCATGCGCTAAATTTCGGACATCACGCGATAAATAAGCATGCCATCTTTCACGATGGTTAAGCCGGTTTTCACTGTAATTCTAACAAATGGATTTTCATATATGTTGGTTTAGAAAAAAAATTTGAAAGTCTGGACTACTGAAAGGTTTTGATCAAACGAGCTGCGTCATCGTATCTGAGTTTGCGGAATGCACTCAACATTTGGATACGATAGTTCGATTGTTCGACTAAAACCAGTTAATATTATAACTATTGTCTTCATTTCAGTTGTATTGTCCGTCGATATGAACTCAATGACTATTACACGACCACCTGAATAACGGAATTATGCTCAAGCGCCTGTTAGACGGCAACCACAAGATACAATACTTATAAGTAATACAAATTCTATGCTCAACAGTGACGTTGGTGGATTCCAGCGTGAACTGTTTGAGAAATCCTGCCAGGGCAGTCGATCTCCTGGATCATTTGGTGGATTCCGTATGGGACAGTGGGTCGGGTGGGTAACCGAGTCCAAATGTGAAATTTCCGAGCTCTCGGCGTGGCTTTGTAGCTCAGCTGGTAGAGCGCTTGCCGCGTAGAAGCATGGTGTTTCTGTCGCCGGTTCGAATCCAGCCGAAGCCCTGATTTTTCACAGTTGGGTCTCATCTAAAGACAATACAAACCTTAGGTCGTGGACGATTGTTCAGTTGCACAGTGTATCACTCATTCGGAAGGAGGATACGCTCTCTATTCTCCTACCTTATTAATCACGCGTCTGCAATCCAATATGTATATTCGAAACTACTGACACTACCAGTTGAATTATGTCGGCATTTACCTATCTTATTCATAAAACTTGTAACCTGAACATTTCCCTATTTTTCATATCTCAGTATAAATGAATTATTTTGTTACTGGCTTCATGGCGAGTATTTCTTGATGAAGTAAATAAGTAAAACAACATCATCGCGTGGTTTACGTCTATTGACTTGTGTTTACGAATCCTGTATTCCGATGATGCTTATGGAGTCACTTTGAGTGGTCAGACCCCAGAATCTTCAGAGGAGTAGGCAGCTAGTCCGAGCTTATCGGATTTAGGCGGTAACTTGTCTATCCTTAGCTCTTACACCTCTTTCCAACAAATGAAACACAAGTTTGAAAGCGAAGCCTGTGAACCAGCTAACACCGACCCTTACTCGCTTGCGAAATTACTCTTTTGTAATGTCCAATTATTCCTGTTTTTACTAGCTTTTGGTCACTATGACCAAACTTTTATCACACCTGTCCACAACGTCTTCGCGTTCTGAGCCCTAGTGTCCAGACTCATTATACTGAAACATTCTCACACCTTGCCAAAAACTGTTATGCCCACCGGTTGTAATATGCATTCGTTGTCCAAGCTACCATCCCAAATAATTTTACGCAGTATCACTCAGCTATATAATAGAAAAAGACATTATGGACTGCATCCTGCGACTGAAGCCTCCATCGGAAGTAGGAGTGGGATACGTATTTTATCCGCCAACTGGACCACTTCCGTATTCCACAAAACCACAAAGAAGGTAAGTATATTTTGCCAAGTTGTGCATAATGACCAACACAGTGGACCACAAAAACTAAATTCTCGAAAGGGGCGGAGTGTGCTGTGAGTATCCGTTACGTTTGTCAGTATTCATCCCGTACTTCATCACCAGAATCCTAATGAAACGGTAACATACCTGAGAGCTAAGGTTGTTTTTGCAGTCAGTGTAGAGTACAGAATGGCGGCCAGTCGATGTTTCATGAGTAGCATAGATTGTGGATATTTTCTGATAACAGCGTTCATTTCAGGGGGCGTCAATTAAGTTCATGGTAATCCAAATGCTGTGAACTACTGAACCGCCCAATGCTTGCATTAGATAGAATATTTCATGGGTTCTTGCCTGCTCTTCAGTTCAACCTAGAAAAAAGTTGGCAGTAAGCATAAAACTGAAGTAGATGATAGTTGGTCGACGGACGGTCACAGAAAACCATGCACACCAACAGGGGTGATGTCGCGCTTTCCCTGATTTTTCCTGTAAATTCAACAAAGAATATGCACTCTCAGTAAAGTTGGGTCAACAGTATCCTGTTCAACCAAAACAGGTTTGTTTTTGTGGACAGTCATGCAAGCTGACTGCAAGTGGGAAGTCCACACTGTCAAACCAAGTAATGGAATGATAAATTGACTGTAATTTACAGAAATTAAACGGTTTTACTAGAATTTATGATGTGTATGTTCACGACGCTCCGACTAACATATGCTGTTGTCTTACTACAAGGTACGTCTCTGGACTGCACTCTATTGTTTGTAATTTCGGGGATTCCAGTGAAAATGTTATCTCCCTAAAAGGCCACTGTCATCATTAGACACAAATACCGTCATCTCAGGTTGAGATACTCCATAGAAAAATACATTTTGAGCCATAACATGTGGTTTGTATAGAGTGAGTGATGACTGAAATGCTTCGTTGTAGCCTTTTGTCATGAGGAGGAGAAACAGATGACCATGTCTTGCGGAGAAGTGTTAGAGAGGCAGGTCAACAAAATATGTATCCTATTTGTGAATGAAAGTGACATTGTTCATACATTTTAGCAAAAATGCACCGTTCACATTAATAACCAAAGAGGTCATCTTGTCAAAAAAGAAATGTACTAGAGTGTCAACAACAAACGAGGAAGAAAGACAATATTAAGAATTATCTGGATATAGCAATATTCGGTTGGAGTTAAATAAACGCGGAATGAATATGCCTACTTCCTATGCACACGATAGATGTTTTCCCGTGCAACAGTCCACCGATTCACCGAAACACACTAAAGATCTAACAGAACGGTGAAAAGAACGCCCATCTACAACTAAACCAGCTTGAACTTCAATGAAGGATTTTGGTAGTATGCAACACAACCATTAAAAAAGATGATGTTATCAGTGTTGATACAGTTATACTATACGTTTAATATTTCGTTTGAAAAATGAAAATTTCTGTTAAAGTTAGTATAAAAACTCTCAAACAAAAACTTGATGCATTTTACATTTTGTCAAAGTGGGAAACTTGGGTTGGTATTGTTGTCTTGCTGCAATAAAATGTGCAGGCTGCTCATCCACAAATAAACATTTGTTTTCCTTTCTGGAATATTCGATTCTACTGAAGTGCCGAACGGGGCATACTGTGCGTCTTGAAAAATTCAAAGAACTAAAAAAATCAAGGAATAACGGTAATGAAAACAAATTGTTGAGCAAGAAAAATACCATGCTACAAAGTGTATTTTCGTGCTTAAAAGTTTGCTTATTGTTCTATCGCGCTGACAGATTTTGACTGTAGCCAATGTTATTGATAGTAGGGGTATCTATTGCGTGAATGATTTCACAAAATCCATAATATTATCATATCTGTTTAGGTTGGATTTGGGTTATCATAAGGAACCAGAAGGTGGAACTTATTCGCCCATGATTAGAAACGTCCCTCAGCTTCTACATCGTCGTTAAACCCGCTGATCAAGGATTGAGAAACAATGGCGCCAACTGCAAAATGTTTACTTCATGTAGACCATTTTCGAAGTTTAAATAGACCAGCTTGAAGTGAAAGTATACCGGGTGAATGAAGCTGAACATGTTAAATTGTGTCAGCACAGTGACAACGTATAATGAATGCACATCTTTGGTCTTGTTAGCACAGATTTTTGTTCCGTAAACAGTCATCCCGTCTGTTTTGGATCTTGTGCAGGGCGCAGGCAGTTTACCAATTCTTCAGAGAATAATGGAGAATGAATATGATGTAAACCCGTTTCCTATGGAACATTATTTTACATCAACTGTAAGTATGTTTATAGTTAGTTAATTTATTTTTTCATAAAGAAACTCTTTTTGGAGTCATTTGCCGTAATGAACAGATTAGATCACCCCATATTAGATATGAATTTCATAATCAGATTAGTTCATCTCTGCGGAAGTCATCTTTGTATCCATGCTAGCCACTGAGTCGTTTTATTGCACGTGTATTAACCAACGAGCAAATGGGTAGAAAAAATAGGAGTAGAGCGGAAATGATCAAGAAAACTATTTCTAAAACGTAATTCGGCACTTATCAATATCGACGATAATTTGTTGATCATTACAGTCATCGGAACTAGCAACAAATAACTAGCACTCCGAGTGCGGATGCATAAATATATGGTGATTCAAATAATCGATTACTTTCTGTTGAAGTAGTGACTGAATATTTGTATACCTATATATTTTATATATACGTAGGTTATTTGGGTGAAGTCGATCTTACCACATATCACCTAGATGAATGGGAGCAAACTATCCAAAACAGGAAAAAGTCACTACATTTATATTCAACTTCTGAACTCTCAAGAATCATCGTACCAAAATGAGTTAGTTTTTATTTGCCAACCACAACAACAGGCATATCTAAAAAATATTTTTTCTGTTTTCATTTTCTTTTTTAATTCCATGCTCATGTGTCAACGTTATTTTTAGCGCAGTAAAAATCAAACAATTCGAAATTTGTCTCCCAATTACTACCGTAGAAGAAGTTTATGTTTCAACACAGCGGTCATTCTTCCCGAAAATGTTGGTGTATTTTATGAATAAATTACATCGTCTTGATGTATTTTAATTTCTTGTGCGCTTTAAAAGATGTACTAAGTAAATCTATTTTGCTTAATCAACTATTTCATAGGAGAACACATTCAATTCACATGTGATCAGTTTCTATAATATTATGTGAGAAATTGTCAAACTAATCAGTTTACTTGTATTGGTGACAGTTCGCAGCTATGTCATTTCAAGAGTGATAAATTATACTGTGTAACATACACGCATTTTCATCGTTTGATATTGGTCATAAAATATTCACTCTGTCCCAGCCATATCTTGGTTAGTCTGTAACCATACTAATAAACCAAGGGTGTTCTCTGTCTACGAACTTACTGCATAAATAGATTTACAGAGGTACAACCCGTTCTGTTCATTTGTGTAAAAACTCTTTTTTGAGCTCTGAATAACTATAGGAGTGAATTGTCACGATCCATATTTTATTGTGTGGCACTTGGCAAAAACCTGATATTTGTGAGCAATCCAACAAATGTGTTTTTGTGAAGAGTTTCTTCCGCGTCTCTTATCAAACGGAGTAAGAAATATTCTTTTGAACTACTTAATTGGAAGTCGACAAAGAAATGATGTCACACAGCCATCTTTGAAGAATCTGCGTAGACTGACTTCCAAAATTGGAGTGGACGGTCGATCAACCTCAAAGTGTTTTAACGTCCCTTGTCACTTGAAATGAGTGCGATCGTTTGTCATGAAGAAAAGTTTTACTGGATTGATTTTTAGAAGATCTTATGCTTCTTACATTGAAATTAATGTTGACGTTGAACTAGTTGCAAAAAGTCACGCTCGCACGACGCTGTACCAGACTGTATTAGAGTCAGACGCTTTTGCCAAAACCTTATGAATGACTACGTTGTTACAGTTAGCCTATCGATCATTTTGCCCGGCACTGAGTTGCCGCCTGTTGTTGGTCATTCGCTTACAACCAACAATATTCACTTTATATTGAGTACCGCATTGTTATTATGATCTATACATACACGTGAACATCCGTGTTTGTTTGATCATGTGTGTTGATGACGAATATAAATGTTTCCACTCAATCATGCGTTATCAGATGACCTAGACGTCTGCGCTCACTGGCGGTTTGTGCAGAAACTGGATCTCCCCTGATGCCTTGTCAGTAAAACTGATGAGTTCGAACATCGACGGATTCACAACCTATAGTGGCCAATTTTTCTACCCACTCCGGCGACTGTTTTCTTCTTTGTTGTCCCAAAATAAACCTGATGATCAAACACACAATGTGCGTCGTCCTTTACTTTGTTTTTCTATCGGTTTGAATGTTATCCCCATCTCGCTTCAATACACCGTTAACTGAGCTATCACGATGTTGACTTGAGGCAGTTGTCTTTCTTCACCAACAACTGATGGCCTGATGACACTTCCATTTTCGCATGAAAAGAAAAATTATACTGCCCTCCCGTGGAGTTTTGTTTCTCTATCTTTCTCCGTTAGTATACTATTCTAAGTAATTGTCCAGTTTTTAGTTTAGCGCAAAAATATGTCAAAATCTGTTAAGTTCAAGGTTATTTGTCATTTTAAACATATTTACAAATTTTGATGAAAAAAAATTGAAAGTGGGAAATTTCAAATGTTCTGCAAACATTTGAAATAAAATAACAGAGACCAATCAACGGAGGTCCAAAACCTGAGAAAACTCACTTAAATGTTGCTCACTCGTTGGTTTGATATTTACAGAAGTTAGGTTAATGAACCAAGTTCTCACTGTCAGTACTTTTTTCTTCTCCGTACCAGCTGTATAGGACAAATTTTCTGAATATCATCTGTTGAACAGGTCGGAACAAATTAAAACTTTTCACTGAGTTACATCTAGGAAATAAACCCGACAATGCCTGTTTAGACGGTTGGATAAATGAAACCACAACAAGCACTCCAAACACTTCAAAACGGAGATCAACCAACCACAGTACTGAAACGTGAATCCACCGGATGTTCAAGTGGACAATAATTAAAACTATAGAGCTGTGCGAATTTCTTACAGAACGATCTGAAAATGAACGGGACGTTATCTATTCACAACTATTGAGTCGGGCTGATAGTGAGAACAACTGATACCATGAATTTCAGTGAAATTTTACTGGTTATGTGGTTGTACTTATAAAAAAAGCAAACTTTAAAAATATACATGAAACGTTTTCACATCGTTAGTCCCGAATATTAGCTTTAAGAAAAACACAAGCGCTGAGACGAAACGAGCTTTTGCAAACACATTTAAACTTCTTCAGCGATTTCTCAACACGCCGTACAAATGAAAACAAAGTAATTTCAACACTTCAAACTTATATACACTCAATCAACACGTCAAGTGGATACTTTGTCGTCGGCTACCGAGCTCAGCGTTTTGTGTCACAGAGAGAAAATGTCAAGCAATCAGTTTGATGCTAAATGATTCTGAGTATCCATTTTGTGAACGAGTGAGTCGAGAATACTTGTGAGTTGAGTATTGAACCTCATCATGTTTTTATCTGTATACACTATCTTCTTATGGCAAAATAGGTTTCTACAATTTTTACACCTGAGACGGCAACAAACACCGTAATACATCTGGTAAATTTCAATTCGCTAAAGTATAAGTGGTTTGTTTACTCAGACGCGAATTTAGATTTATCCTATGTTCATGAAACGCTTGTTTTTAGTATAAAATGACTATCATCATATCAGAATTTGCTCATCTTACTCAGCGACCTTGAATCACTGTATTTTAAGTTATTTGAATGTGGAGTACATACTTTGTTGGTTGACATTAAGTTTAATATCTCGGGGCGGTTATGTTGTGTTCAAAGCTCACAATATATGGATCACAGACAACAAGATAGATCAAACAAGTTATCATAAACATACACAGACTCCTCGAGTGATAGCTGGTCAACCGAACAGGTAGAATAGAGCGAAAGTGTACCTGACTATTGAACAACAACCTCGGAGCGGTGTGGACCGGATTTCCGATTTGTAAATGTGAATGAACGAGCGGTGCAGAATCACTGAAACTCAACAACAAAGACATTATTCCGTGTAAGACTTTCACTACAATACCGGCGACATCTAGTAGGAAACAAATGTTTGAAATACTTGGTATCATATCCAAAATGTGGATTCGCCTTTCAGTGTGTCAAACAACAACGATTTCAAATAACATTGATTTACACCTATTGTAAAAGTGAGGATGTTGAGCGAAATTAAGCATTTAAGTGAACATCGATTGGTGCTAACAGATTTCGGCTGTCTCCTATTGACACAATCGGGTAACCTGACAATTACTCACAAGTAAAAGTGGTTGAGCTTTCACCTATGATAAGTCGATCGCGCCTAATGCGGAGCTATTGGCGCAGTGGTCAACACAGTTGCCTCATGAACAGCGTGTCCACAGCTCTAGTACCCGCCGTGACAAGGATATACACTACCGACGAGCTCTAATGAGATCTAAACTTGAGTCTAATGCTTGTTTTCAAAAGGTGCCAATTGTAAAGTCTTTGGATATGCAACACATGCGATTACTTGTGTGTGATATTCAACTTGAAGTTAACCAACCCTCTGACTACCCACCAGTAACATTGTATTAGCTGAATGTTTTTGTAATGGGACAAGTAAATACAACAGAATGATGAGGAAACGAATGCGGTAGAACATAGAAAAAAAAGTGTTTAATTAAATTCTGAGGTACAAAAAACTGTTCTTAAACCAGAGAGACGGTCAGCCGCCAAGGGTTTTAAATAATCACTGACAAGCAAATCAACGTAGATGTAATAAGAGTTTGCATCTCGGGTAACCGTCTCAGATGGACCCTGTTATTGATCGAGGTTTAGTGTTATTAAGTGTATATGTGTTGTGTTGTAATCATCAACTGCAGTGAGGCAGATAAAAGGTTTACATTCTGAATGGTTAAGATGTTTAGAAGAATGACCAACAGCTGCTAATTGTGGGCTTTTTGATATATATCAAATGAGAGTGTCACAATCAAGAACGACATCATCTAAGAACTTGTTAACTTAAATATAAGGAGATACTGAGAAAGTAAGCCATATTTTTCATGAGTAGGTTATAGCCTTTTGAGAACACTGTCCAAAGTAAATCAAATTAAATTTGTTGGATTGAAATAAATTAGGATCAGAATGATTGCGAATTTAAAGCAAGTTTTCTCATAACCATAATTTTGTATCGGACAACATTAAAAGGTTTAGCAGACGAGAGAAGAACAGGATGAACTAGTGAAGCCAACGAGTTTAGTTTACATTGGTTTACCGGGTAAACAAATTATATCTGCTTTTTAAATAGAATTTTTTGTTCCACTTTAGACAGAAGATATTAGCAATTAATTGACGAAGGAGCAATTGTAGTTTTCAGGTTTATTTGGCGTGGAAATTTCTACATCCGCCTGTAATTTTCTCCCCGATTATATAACAGGGGGAATTATTAGCCACTCCCGAAATCAGCAAAAGTGTACACTCGATGAAACTGTACAAAGAAGCTTAGTCTAATCTAACTGATTCTCCAAGGTGAAATATAGATAAAAGTTATGCATATTCTAGAGACATATTAACGTCGTTGGTGTATGAATACTCAAGTTGTGTAAGGACATAAACTTCTAGATATCTGTATATAGTCAATATTTCCACTTAGACATTCACGTAAAACCTCCAGAATCACCTGAAATTTACGAGTGACTAGCATTCATAAGCATACACTGAGGTAAGGGAAACACAATATTGAAACATTCTATACATGTCGTGTTTCTGCAACATAAATGTTTGTTGATAATTGAGGAGCCTAACGGGAAACAACAGTATTTAAAGCTTACTTGCAAAGCGGCTACTTTAAACAGTCCAGCTTGGTTTATGAAACATGGCAGTAGACCACAAACGCAGGATGAAATCGTTTTTTTGAAGACTTGATTACATGTTCTTGGGGGTGTATGACAGTTCTTTTCACCTGATTCGACCCCTACTGTAACAAAGGTTAGTCATGAGTCCAGGGCATCTCTCCAGAGGAGTCAGGCATGTAAGTTCTTCTGAAAGAGAAGGTATTGATAAAATGTGAACAGCGTTCATTTATCCTTTAAGTGAAACGCAGTAGTGTTAACAACGAAAACTGCGAAAGTTCAGTGGTGATCGATATTTTCCTTACGGAGGTTGGCTGAGATTACTATGTTATTAATGTTTGGTAGGCTTTCAACTGGAGGAATACTGAAATTGGTGCAAAACATTATAGTGAACAATAAAGTACATCAACTCTGTCAACATCAGGATCTTGAATTCTTTGATACGACCTGGAAAATTAGACTGTAAGGTCTAAACTATTGTCTGCAAGAACACCTTGTTCACCGCTCAACTGACTGCAAAACGTTACTGAAATCCGTAAACAGCCGACAGCGCCGAAAACAATAATGAACATTTCTGATCTCATATCTGATACTGGGCCTCAAAACCACGCTTTCAGAAGACGTGCCATGTGAACAGATAATCATAGCCATATGAACAGAACTGAGAGCTTCGTGTGGTGGACGAATATGAGATTAAAAAGGAGGAGTATTTATAAAGGTGACAGTGGCAGCGCTTAGTTTTGTGAGGAATAACTAACAGCTTAACCCCATCAAGTTCAGTATACGCACCATCTAGCTAGGAAAGTGCAGCTCACAATGAGTTCAAAGCCAGCGCACGCAGACTGGCTAAATAAGCCAGTACTGTATTTATGTTAATTGGTTCCGAGGCATTCCGGTGCTCTTGTCCTTTGCAGAACTGTGTGAGGCTCCCATCGGTTCCTTTTCACTCACGGCTGGTCTATAAAAAAATGGACTTAGACAGTAAGCGTCATGCAGCCAACTGAGTTCGGCATGTTGCCCAACCAGGATCAAAATTAGGTTGAGGTCGAAAAGGATGGGAGAAGCGCAGTGCTGGGTCATAGGTTTACCTCATGAGTCTAGATGGAAAGACATACACGTGGACTAACCACGGTGACTGGTACAAAGATGGCATGGGCATCAACTCACAACAAACTAATTGTCTTTCATTTTATTTACTGGATTTAACGTCGTAAATTCAACATTGTCAAATGATAAGTACTCTTGTTGCTCACCTTCCTACGAACACACCACGACCGTCATTGTGCAGATTGAACAGATAGAAAGCGTCTGCGTGGAGGATGAAAACGGCAGTCAGTCTCGTAATGAGCCAAAGCTCGGTCACTAATACTATGAGCATAGTCATCAACGGGGAAAATTGATTTTAATCAAACCGTAACTTGATGTCACCTCGTTTATGTCGACGGACACAGTTCACCCCGGATCGTTAGTTTACACTTGTTAAGACCACAATGGTTTCATCCCCTGTACAAACTGTCTCAACCTCGTAAGTCCGAACAAGGACGAAACCGGTCTTGGAGTGTCGGTGTGAGGTTCACTATGAAGATTCATTACAAACTCCATTTCGAGCGGTTGCGGCCATATCCCGTACGAACTAGCAACTATCTGCATAAGTAAATTATGGTTCGTTTACAAGATGGAATAATCTTCCTGTCCGCCAACAGCTGGAGCTAGATGGGATTAATACAAATATAATCACTTCCAGCTCAATCCAGTTATGTTGATCGAATATTTGAAAAATATAGATTTCGGGCTCGTTGCTGCGGTCCTGCACAGATCTCACGAGATTGACTCCATTCTGGTCAGCTAGATCACGTCAACATAAGTTTATACTGCGTCTTTCAGATACCCTTGAAGAAATACTTTTCACGTATACAC
>LUCH01001983.1:74005-103962 GCA_013368495.1 Paragonimus heterotremus | reverse complement strand
TATTCCTTCGGGTTTACACCAGATACGTGATGTGTGAGTGGAACGGCAAGTGGTGCAGCGCAAGCCACTTATGGTGATGGTTTGAAGCGCAGACGTGCTTTGGCTTCGGTCACTGTGACAGGCTAATCCGTCTCGGATGCTGCCAACCTTGTGTATCAGGCGTTGAGTCAGACTGTTTGTTCGACTTAGAACTGATACCGCTGACTCTTCCAGTGCAAAGCCCAACGGTCAGTGTATCCATCTTTGTTGCTACACTTATGTCATATATATGTTCACATGTGTAAACTCTTGGTTATGAGTTAGTAGGTGAACGGTTAACAGATCGTAAGATAGATCGTGTTCCTATGATTCTGTGTTTTCTCCCCTGAATGAAGTTGATGGACAGACCCGAGATGTTGATATGTTTCTGTCACACACACACTCTGGCATGTCGTACTGTTTTACATATTAGGAGTTTGGGTATGCAACAATTGCCACCGAAATTATTGTCGGTTAGTCAGTAGACACACCAAAATTAAATAGATTATATTATACAATTCCCTGTTAGAATCAGCACATTTTGATTATGTTCATGGTTGCGTGTTTTGGTTGATGACTTAGATTGGTGCTCCCTAACGAGTTCTGATGAGTATGCTGATATCCAAATGGATAGTCAGACATGATGCCCACCACTTCGGCGCAGTGGTTCTTTTTTTATGCATTTGTCAGTGTCTGTCTTGTCTTCGATAGCATATGCACACATACACGCACGTAAATACCATTCACTGTTACGTATACTTGCTGGTTTGTTTTGGCGGATGATCTAATCAATAGGGTGATCCGACAAGTCGTCTAGACATAACTCTGTCATCACAGGTTGTGTTCATTCATTGTCTGTTTCAGATGTCCTTTAGTTATGCGCACACATTTGTTCTGTTCTCGTCAATTTTGAATGACTGTATGATTTATTGCGATTTACAACGTTAAACCCAAGTGACAAACATAAACAACATGCCCTTAACAAATTAGCAGGTCACGAAGGGGGTATTCAGGCTCTTAGTCAAAGATAATTCCTCAACCTTAAACATATATTTCGGTCCGACTGAGAACCTTTCAAACCATAACTATAATTAGTTAGGTTGTAATAGCCAGTCTGTGAAATCCGATTGATTGGTAGTGTGTAATTCCCATATCTTATCAGCTAAATATCCGCAAATCCTTTCGACGTGTATTGTGGAAGACACGTAAACCACAACATATTTTGTATTAGTGATTGTGTGAACAAACCGTCGTACAACGCGCGACTTCCGTTACTAATGGGGTAGACCACTATGAGACCATGATCAGTCAGAATAAATTGCTGAAGGTATATGGGAGATCATGTTACGACACTAGCATATTTGTCACCTAAACAAATTGTTTTTCATTAACGAGGATTGATAATTTCAAATATCGTAATACTCAACCAAATCCTAGTTTGCCTGTAGAGTAATCGATTCGTCAACATTAAAACATTATACTTATCGACATACGAATTTGAAAACCCGCGCACTAATGTGCACTTTCACCTAGTTTATTTGTTTAAATGTAAGCGGTATTGTGGAACGAGCAGATTTGAAACTAACGTGAAATTGGAACGAGTAATCACACCCACAGAGTGAAATATTTTATTAATGATGAGTAGTAGGGGACTTCAATTTTCATATAGATTGAACATTACTCACAAGCGAAAGTGGTTGAGCGTTCACATATGATAATTCGGTGGTGCCCATTTTGTGAGGTCGATGGCTCAGTGGTAAACACGGTTGCCTGCTCATGAACAGCGTGCCCGTGGTCCAAGTCCAGGCTGCAGTGACGATGATATGCACTATTGACGAGCTCTAATGAAAGCAAAATTCGAGTCTAGTGCTTCTGCTGTTCGAAATGGGCCGACTGGAAAGTCTATGGGAATGCGATAGCTGCGATCAATTGTGGGTGATGTTCAATCTGCATGAAATATTTTATGTCAACAAATGAAGCTAAGTACTGTTCCTAGTAGTCGGTTTGATCACTCGGACCATGTGAAGAAAGCTGAAATCATTGACGTATTGAAATGATCGAAAATTGACAAACAGCATGCTCAGTGAACAAGTCAACAGCTCACCGACTCAGCTAGTTATTTTATCACAAACCGACTTTGTTTATGGTCAACGAGGTGATAGTGATCAGGGAATAGATAATTGAACGAAATTGTACTGGGTTTGTTTTCACTATGAAAGTGATATAGTAACACTATGCAAAATGCATACCTTTTTGCTGCGCTGTTAATACACCTGATAGACCACCCACCTCCAACACACACACACACACTCATGTAACGCAACACAAAGACGATAGGCTTTTTGAATCTAAATCAAACCATGTCCAATTTATTCATTGTCATTTGTGTACAAACAGATTGGTTACTGAAGCAATTTGAAACTCCTGTGAACGTTAACACCGATTGTTGGTCAACCTGATCAAGCAAGCTGTCTAATTTCGTGTATGACCAAACACACACACATACGCGTATAGGATGATGACATAGGAATCTAGTGGATCAACCGCTTTGCAAGCTGGTTGAGAAAGTTTGGTTATGTTATCATGTGACTTGCCCAGAGAACAGAAAGAACATGGCTCTGATCAAAATGAAACTCCAGTCTATCTGAATGCGTGAGTGCGTGAATGACATACAATTCTTGTCAGTCAGATTTCCATTTGTTTATCAATTCATATGCGGACATCTATCCATCGAAGTGAAATTTACTCTATTGAGAATCTGCTGAGGCTCAGATGACAAATTCCCATACAACAGTTCCAGATCAAGTTTGGACATTAACGAGTGTGTTGGTGACAATAGAAACAGAGAGGAATAGCCCATACATTGTCCGTAATAACCAGACCCGCACAATTAACTGAGGAAAAACAAGCCATGGCATTAAATTTGTGTACTCTTGTTGTTGCACATAGCTCTTTCGTTCACAGTACTTCATCTGTACTCACCGATTAATATCGGATCAAACTTGATTGAAACTCTGAAAAGCCGTGATAACAACCTATCAACGACAGTCTACTGTTTCAAGGTTCTGTTGTAGTTGAGTGATGCACTACGAGTCACCCATCAGGTCCCACAATAACCAAAAATGACGGACGAAAAAGGGTTGCCATTAAAAAACGCTCAACATTAATTATTCACACACTTGGAGTAAGTTGTAGGGTTTTTTAAACGACAGTATGTTGTGACTGACGTAGCTATTAATCATGTCTCAAGGACATCTTTGAGTCTTATGAGATGCATTATTTTACAGACGCAAATGTGCCTGAACATCCCAGTGGAAACGATTACACACGTATCTTAGTATGGTCATTGCCGTTGTGTGTATCTATGTAACAGAGTGTAACATGATAGACGGCGGTTTAACTATACTCAACAAACGGTCGTGTTGCGGCTCCAAAGGATAACGCGTGTCTGAAAAGATCTCTTTGTGAATGTGACATTCAGATTGAAATAGTTCTGCCTAAGTGGGATAGTGAGTGACGGTTTGGGAACATGCTTCAGTAGTTACGCCCTGGAGCTGGACAGATATCATGTCATTGTATATTCTATCAAGCAATTCAAGTTAAACCATTTTAGACCACCATCGCTAAGATGGGATGCCAACGTACTTGCTCATTGTACAAATTTCAGAATCAGAATAACGAGTACCCTAAGATACTGCAATGGTCACCATTTTTGGGTGTTTGAATGGTTATCTATCTGATGCAGTCGATAAACTCACAAGGTCCCTGTTGTGGCCGTACATCAGAACTATTGAGTGTAACTTAAAAAGTTGTCTACAAGTTGAGATCGACCGAGCATACTGTATAACGTGCCAAACGCACACGGTCCACACAAGCCGGGTAAATCAAACACCAAGTGGATCGATAAAAGAATGATAAATAGGGAAAGTGGGAGATAATCAATTTCGAGGACTGATTACAGACAGTGTGTTAGAGGAAAACACGTACAGCTCATATCTGTAATGTCCCTAGCAATCTCTAAGACAGACAACGATGGACAACGTTTTATGAGCGCTAGTAACAGAGTGTGTAAAAGCCCAAACGTGGGTGCATTGTTCATTTGCCATGGTTACGTAAGCCTCGTGATACTATAGTTAGACACTGTACCATGTTTAATCGGTAATAACTATGTAAATTCCTTGAAATCCTTGTCCAACAGTAAAAACAGGCATAGTAGTTCTTGTCCAAATATGTAAGTAGTTGGGTATAAAGAGTAAACAGATCAACGGTAATTGTTAAATCTACCTACTTAACTGGTCAATCACGTTTCATTTTCTGTTCCATCAAGCTGCAAAGAAAACTTAGTCAGCTGTTTCTGATAGCTGGAAATAGTGATGGTGGTGTTGGTCGTAGCTCGATTTGAGGATTAAGACACTCAGATGTTTTCCGAGCTTGGCATTTAGGCTGCAAACGTTTCATTACTAAATGAGGTGACATCATCAGTGCGTGAGTGTTTCAGATATAAGTGTGATCGTGTAGCTTGGTGAGGTGTGATGTATACCTGTACTTAAATACTGGAGTGGCCCTACCTTATGACCTGAATTCGGAGTGGCTCATTTTTTGTTGTTTTGACCTTTGACCTAGGCTATCGTTGGCTGGGTTTTGTTGTAGCTAAACTTGACCTGGGATCAGACTAGTTATTTCCAACACCCTTTTCACCTTTTCGAGTCTGACTGGGTGCTTTCTGTTGCTGTTGCAGTTTCACCCCGAATCTGATTGGTTGGTCCTTGTTTTTTGAGTAGGTGGGTTTGTACATCGTTCTTGGAATTTGATCGGATTGATTGTACATTGCCCCGTATTGACTACTGATCCGATCCATTCAAGTTTCAAATTGAACATCACTCACAATTGATCGCAGCTATCGCATTCCCATAGACTTTCCAGTCGGCCCATTTCGAACAGCAGAAGCACTAGACTCGAGTTTCGCTCTCATTAGAGCTCGTCAGTAGTGCATATCATTGCCACTGCCGAAACTTGAACCACGGACATGCTGTTCATGATCAGGCAACCGTGTTTACCACTGCGCCATCGACCTCACGTTAGGCACGACCATTCAAGTTTCTCTGTTCGGGTTTGTTGATAGTTGAGCTGGACGTCGTTTATATCTTCTGGTTCGCACAAGTTCATTGATGTTGTCTAACTGGATGCGTTTGTTTATTGACCCGAGTGATGAGCACCAGACCTCGAGAGATTTTGCGTGTCTGGTGTTTGGTTGAGTAAGGACTACTGTGCATCAAAACCATATAAAAAAAAACTACCGCGATACCCAGTCAGCTGTTTATTGCAAGGTGTACATTCCGTTGTTCGGTCATGTTGGGGAGACGGCAACTATGGGCCAATCTACAAATCCGGTTGTTTGGATTTCTCGTCAACTGCTCCTGGACCCAGCCGTTAAACGGTGCGACGCATAAGCAAGAGGACCGCGTCATGGGATTTGTCCGACTTGTTGTAGGTGTTTTTTTTAGATCGGGGACATTGGGACACTCGAATTTTTGGCCATAAACACAGTGTGAATTTTAGATGCAGCGACTGCATGATGGTTTGTCTACGTCCGCATGATTTTTATTTCTCTGTGACAGAACGAATAGGCCAAAAATATGTTTGAGTTTTAAAATCCACGTGATTGTCCGAGATGGAACAAGTACCTCAGGTTGTTCATTGACTCTTCTAATCGTACTGATGAAGTGTCTCCTCACTGGAAAATCGGTTTTTCTACCCAGCGCCTCTGTGAGCATAAGGTTACGATTTGTTGACATTTAACGGATTTTTGAAAGGCCAAATATTCATTGTTTTGAAAAAGTGTAAACTACAAGCGCAATGAGCTTATCGAAAAATGTGAATACCGGATGATGTTCGTTGATTTGACTTAATGCGATGCCATTATGTCTTACGGGTCGATTACGCCATGTTGCGTTGTGTGAACGCCTTACGGTTCAGCGTGAAACACGATGTATACTCACTTTCAAGGTTTGTATCGTCAAATCTAAACCCCTTTAAAAACATCTGGAATGATCTTACACGCAAAGTGAATGAAAGAGATCTCCCACTTCACTTCATTCTAACAGAGAGGCGTCAAAGTGACCTGACACCCTGGTGTAGTGCCAGCAATATACATGTAGTTTGAAACAATTTGTTCCTTTGATGTACTTGAGTAAAACAGTGAAAAGGCGTAAATCATGTGATGTTCTCCGAAGTGTCATTTTGTACATTCTGATCATATATGTAACTAATTTTAAACAAGTCAAAACGTTCCTGGGCGGAAGTCATGATTTAACGGATTAAACAGACCGACACAAAAACTGACAATCAAAATAATGAGTATCTCGACTACCAGGATAGCCGCAGAGTCAACACAAAATGAAGTTGACGGGTGTAAGAAACGAGGTAGGAAATTGGAAAGATTTGGAAACGAAACACACGATTAACCTAACGCTGTATCTAAGCAGCTCACTCTTTCATAAACTGTTGAGTTATTAGTTAGAGGCAGTTTGTGTTATACGTGTAAGCCTAGTCTTGATGATAAAATATGACTATGAGTGAGATCGTGACAACTAAAATGACCGCGTTGTCATACCTATGTGGCATGATCAGTTAATCATGCAGATCGTTATGTATGCTGTTAGCTTTGGAAAGTGTGTTTATACCATTGCTACCATTGACAACTAGTCTAACCTTTGTGCACTGCCCAAGTGCCACCGTTATGACTGTCACATGCTGTGATCAACCGTGGAACCAAACAAGTAACTTTCTGTTTAATGCAACCCAGTTAGCGGATTCCTATACACCACCGGTAATGCAAAGTCAACATGTGCAGAGTCTCACTCGACTATCCAAATGTGGTCTAGTCTAGACCAGCCTGAACTGGTCGCTGAACTACACATGTGTGTGCCTGACTCAATCCAAAGTCCATTCACAACAGTCCGACTCTGAATAGTGTACCACGAGGGTGAGGGTGACAAGTACCCTCCAAACACACGGACGAAAGGCCTTCACATGTGTGCAACCCATTCCCTTCATAGAAAGCACACACTCGTGCACTCATGCGCACACATGTGTATGTGCATCGTAGACGATCAGACACCGATGTCAATTTATCAACATTGCCAGGTTGACGGGATAAGATCATTCGGACCAGTGTGCATAATTGGTACACCATGTCTCGCGTTCATATGGTGAGGGTCAGTGTGCTCGTTCGACTATAAGCAATGTGTGGGCTGGCGTGTAGATTTGTTCACCATGCGTCAGTACGATCGGATCCAACAGACCCCCAATGTTAGAGGTCGTTTTCAGTAGAAGCATTCATTATTGTGTGTGTGTATGTGTGTGCGAGAGGGAGAGAGAGAGGGAGAAAGAGAAGAGAGTGAGCGCGCAAATCAATTATGTCTGCCTGGGAAGAAGCCGTCCATAAGGTTGACCCCCTGTGGTGGGCGAACGTACCGCACATAAGTGTACGTCTTCCACCCGCGTTGGTTTTTCGTGGGTTCGGACGCGTCTACTGCGTTTAGTGCGTCTGTATCGAGTTTGTGAGCGCACCATACGTCCATTCCCCCCATTCCTCCTCGATGCTAGTGGGGTGGCAGTGGTCTGACACGCGGTCATGGTTTTGCAATACAAACATCCGGTCGTGGTGGCTCTCACATCCGCTGCACCCCACCTTGACTATCGATACACAGTCCTATCCACCCTACCTCACAGCGGGACCCACACTTGAAGTCAGTTTGTGCTGTGATGACCCGCATGTTGGTTTTCATGTGGACGTGCCCGTCGGCCTGTGTGCCCACGAAAGAGGACTGCTGCTGACGTGTCCGAATGTGGTAGTTTGACGCCTAACAGATGTCCCGCGGTTGCCCCGGGATCATATGTATGGGTGAGCTGATTCACCGTCAAAGTGAACTTTGTTTTCCGACCGCGACTTCCGTATCGTCACTACCACCTGGAGCCCGTTACACAGCCGTTCCTACGGTTGGCAATGTGCGGCGCATACTTGGGCACAGTTTCACCAGACTGTGTTTTGTCTCATTTGATGCCACATTTTCCGTGCTGCTGGATGTGTGCGTGACTGTCAGAGGGGTGGAGGGGAGTGTATTGTGTGAGATTACATCAAAGAGTCGGAAATCGAATTCAATCAAATTCTCCCTCGATGGAACTAGGCTTATGGTGTGGTTACCGAATGAGTATTGTTCAATCTGGAGACAGAACTCGTACGAGAAAAAAGTACAATTCGCCCCCAACGGCTCAAAATGGTTAACCAACAATAGGGGTTGATCAAATGTGACACAATGGTAGTAGCTGACTACAGCCAATCCTGTGTGTGTACTTTTATCCCCACCATAAGGAAGATAGTATGCTAATCGACAGTAAGAGAAACAGTACATTCTGTTGGTTGAAAGCCAAATTATCGTGTGAATAAATGGCTGCTGTGTAACATACAATACAAACTTTCAAAAGCTTTTAAGTGACAACATAAATTGAAACTCTCATCTACTGTGCTGTTGTTGTTGTTTTTTGTTCCCCTTTGGACTAATCTAGGTTACTACTGTCGTCTTCTCAGTAGCATGCATTTGCTTGGAGGTCAGTTACACCAGACGTCTCAGATAGGCATGAAAGGAAAAACACAAATTCCATGTATGAAGAAACTGAACCAGGCAACATCGATGACTAATTGTTCTCACTCGCGATACTCACGTAACAGACAGTGTACACTGAATGAGGGCTTAGCTGAAAGCAGATGGATTTCATGTTCGATTTCTGTTCTCTTTGTCTATCTAACGTATTCAAACAAGAACACCAGTGGTCACGAAGGGAATGTCCGTTTAAGAGCATGTGTCAGGGAACCGTACCCGTCACTGAGCCAAGTCGTTCGGGTTCTATGTTTTGTAGCATACATTTCCAAATGTGTATAACTTTTTCAAATCCACATAGCGTCCTTTTAAATAAGCATTGTTAGTATGTATAGGTTCATCTCCACTGACCAACAATGCGTGTTGATGGATCGTACCAGCCTCAAATGAAAACTGGTAGAGAACTTTTGATTTACCTCTGTTGATCAGCGTGCCCGTGGGTGGGATATCGTTTTAATCCAGTGTAGAATGAAAGCATACTTTGTTGACCATTGCAGGTAACTGTGGCAATCATATTTGTGTTTTTTGTCTCTTACTGTGTATCCAATTTACGAATAGTTTTGTTTCTAGCCGTTGTATACATATGGACCACACACGGACACCTTTTTGGGCCAGTGCAATTGAGCTTAGGCCTATGGAATGTATTAATGTAAAATAACACTTAAAAGCTATTCTACAAAGCTGAGCAATGCATTACAGGACGTAAGAATGCATATAGCACGGTTTTGCAATTACACTACAAGAGTTGGTATCTACCGGACAAAAGTAGGAACTTACATGACACGGTTAATTGGTGACGGAAAACCTGTAATCCCGCTTACTCTGTGGCTGATTTAATTTCACCGCGATGGTGTATATAAACTACGAAACATTTCTCCCAAAGAAGACTTGAGGATTTCTATTGTTACAAAATGTGATAGCGCCCATTTGCAACCACGTCTCAATCTGGTTCACTTTGAAATGAAGCAAACCATCGACTTGTATTATCACCTTGTGTCTACATTCGATATGATCAGATACTTACGAATGACCGTATCTGTGTGTTGACAGGTGAGAAGTTAGTATTGTGTGGTGATCAGGAGTACTGACTAATGAACATATCGTACCAGTCGGAAGTAGCAGCTTCAATCAGGGCGACGTTTTACACTGCTAAAAACTGTGGCAAGAGGCAAAACTGAGTCAAAGCATAGCACTAATATGACTGGCTGATGACATTATGTTTTCGGCTAGTTAGTTGTTTAACTTCCAATCAATCCATCATCATGTTAGACAGTATAGTCAACGCAATTTCTGGTTAAACGAGTTGACGTTTCTAAGTTGTGTGCGTACTAGCCAGTGGGCTCTCTTGCCCGCTGGTTGGTCAGATGAAAAGATGGCATCCCCAGTCAATTTACTGACTCTGGTTTTTAGTCATTCCGGAGACCGAATTAGATTTAAAGTTCGACAAATGCATGTGTTGTTTGCATCCTTCCAAATTCTATCACATCTTCGAAACAGAACTGATGACACCCATTTTCTACACTAAATGATTCTGAGTACTGTCTGTTTGTTGCTAAACCGTTTTCATTTATTCTTGTGTTCATTTTCTTCCTGTTTGGTCTTCTGTTCAACAAGTTTATGTGCCACATATTCACCACAATGTCTTTCAAAACGTTCATCTGGGAACAACAACCATCAGTAAACGAGCCTGTCAGCCACTGAGTCAAAAACATTCAGAACTTACAATAAGATCACTCCTCTCAGTCGGAAATAAGGTAATTCTCAAGACAATTCATACACTCGAATTTTAGGGGCAAGTCCCTGACAGAGGAAACAATTGATGCAGACTATAAGCTCTGTTGTAGGCAATGCGAAAGATTCTATCTTGATCAAATCGGCATGATTACGAATTAACAATAAGCGACCGAGACTAAAAGTACATAAGGACGATAAGAATTATCAGCTCAGCTTGGAAAACCTGACATCACATAGACAAGTGTCAAACGCGACACACATTCGAATTGGTTGAGGCTTACTACTCAAAATTCAACCTCGGGACAACTCTATGAAGGTGGTAGGAACAGAATCAGCAAGTCAGTGAGCTGGGGAAAAAAGTCATCTTATCAGTAGGTAAATTAAAGCCTACGAAGCTCCTGACACTAATTTACTAACTCCTGAACATTGATGCCTTACCATGATCCTCTTCTATAAAAAACATCCTGTTGAGCATGCTGAAGCGCGCACAACAGAGAGGAACAATTGTGGGTTATCTTGTGGGGGCACTGTAGCAGAAATGGACTCTTCAGAACGACCAACTCATTTCACCCGATGGTGCACTGATGATGTGCTGTGGTGAGCACGCGTTTGTAAGTTAACCAACAAACTGGGAGAGCAATCGAACACAACAGCGACAATAAATCGTAAGCTATAAATAAGTAGTTGGGAAGACATTAGTTTATATGAAACCCAATTGTGAGAAATCAGAGCCTCGGCCGCGTTGAGACACGATGTTTTTGTCATGGTTCGAATCCAGCTGAAGCCCTTACTTCTCACAATTGGGTTCCACCTAAAAGCAAATTGGCCAAACTATTTATTAGTAATACATTTTTGTATGCTCACCAGTGGCGTTGGTGGATTCCAGCGTGAACTGTTCGAGAAATCCGGCTTGGGCAGTCAATCGGCTGGATCATTTGATGTATTCCATATGACACAGCTAGTTGGGTGGATAACTAGATCGAAATGTGAAATTTCTGAGCTTCCAACGTGATTTCGTAGCTCGGTTGATAAAGTGCTTACCGCATTGAGGCATGATGTTTCTGTCGCTGGTTCGAATCCAGCCGAAGCCCTGACTTTTCATAATTGGGTCTCAACTGAGCTACAAATCTTCTCAAGTGACTAAACTTGCTTGCTTCAATATGCTCACTCTCAAGCCGACACTTTACTGCACTTGCGATTTCATGCATACTCGAACTCATCATCTGGTGGCAATAACCTGAATGATATGCAGAGCGTCAAATTTTGTGTAATTCTGTACTTAAGGATTGCCTCTACAGGCATTTCCCAAATTGGAGACACTGACACGGTTGTTAGGATTAGCCATCTTTTGGTGATTCTGGATTATCATGGTTCGCCTCAGAATTACATCTAACAGTATGGTAAAACATGCAGCTTCGTTTGTGAGTAGTATAGAACGACTCGTATGTGTAGAAACTGAGGAGGGGGGGTGGTCCCGACGTCAGGAAGACAGTGAGGTGCAAACGACTCTTGGAAGTATGCATACACATTGTGCGAGACGGGCCACCAAATAGAATGTGGCTGCACTAATGCCAAGGATAGGAACAAACGGCAGGCGTGCAAAGTAGTGTTTGCGTTCACTGTTCTCTATCTTTTCATGCCTTCGAATTGACGTCTAACAAAAAACAACTTATCAGACCAGGCGCGTTCTTGCGGTCGCAACAACAGTAACCTAAGACTAAGTTGGTGCAAGTGTTTTGTGGTGTTCAGTCCCAAGAATAACGGTTAAGATGTTCGGTTCGTGTCGCTGAGGTCACTTTCTCAGACCCCTGTCTTGGCTGTGCACAGGGTGCGCATCCTGGAATGATTGCATCGTATTGCATGTTTTTATAGGACATTTCAGCCGAAATCTACGGCTTTCAACTGCAACACCGAACTAGTTTTCTTGATAAGTGTTACGCAGTTCGGACATAGAATAAGATCGGACGAAACGACAGTTACTGGATCGTGTTCGTCTCCTACAGAGTAGAGTGTATGACCAGGATGATGAAGATTTTTGCTATTAAATGGCGAGTATTCAGTTGTCTGTAGCTCAGCACTTAGGCATTTCCGCATCTCTCGGCAGTTTCCTATTCACCATTATACTGTTTACAAGATGCGAAGTTTACATGTCTTCAGTATGTAACAGAAACAGGGAAATGATGAGCTATGCAATTTTGAACACTAATAGTCCGATTATGAAAACTTAGGACACATCACCACTTGTGCAGTACTAATCAGAAAATGCACAGTTAGCATTCAGTTTGCTGGTGATCGATAAGACAACATCCGAACTATACGTGGTTGTTACATAATTCGGATTGTTTAATCACATTCTTGAGCAGTTGTGGGTAATTACCCCTCCAGAACCCACGAAATATACCCATTCTCATTAATAAAACGACTCTCAAACCCCTTTACAGTGTTCTCTGAAAAGATCTATGGTCACGCAGATCAGAGAGTACTGGAGACTGCTATTTCTTAAGGGGGAAACATTGTAACTTAATGTTGGTGCACTATTTCATCGTTTGGGTACTAAGTCTAATGAGTTCATCACATGTACCTGTGGAATTGCTGTGAGGCTTGCTGTTTTGGACGGTGGCTTTCTCCATAATGTGTCTAATACAATATGGTGAACTGAATATGTTTAACCTTTACACACGGACATCATATACACGATTTAAAAATGAGGAACGTGGTGACTGCAAACGTCAACTGATTGTCTTTCAGGTTAGAATGAAAAAAACGTAGTTCATTGTTTGCAACTTCAGGTCGATTTATGGACAATAAATAACAACTGTAATAAACAATTTCGAACTCTGAAAGTAATTAACTAAAAAACAGAAGTCACTAAATTGTAATAAGTAACTTACCAGAGTTTCGAAACACCTAACTCATTCCCAGATAGTTCTCACACAATACCATCTGCTTGTCGTATACCTATTGATGTCTGTCATTCGGCGTAGTTTACAACGTAAGAACTGTATGATATGTGCTTTCCCACTGAAACACTTAACTGCGTGTTACAAGATACCAGTGGTGATCATCAGTAAGGGTCTGAACAGAAAGAGGTGTCACGTTCTAAACGGAATCAATGTTTGATTGCCATGCCCTCCATATGAAACTAAATGAAACAGAACTAGGTTTAACGTTATTCATCTTTTCACTTTTGTAATTTAGCTAAAAAAATTATCGGTTCACTTTGTTCACATGTTCCTCCGGGGGACTGAAGTCATGAGATACATTGTTTTATTTCAAACGGTTATGAAACTATGCTACATTCGTCCCCCTTTTTCTAAACCATTTTTAAATCTTTTGATGATAAGGCACTCAGTCAGCGTTATCTTTATCAGAAGCACGTAAATGACAGGTTCATCAGCCGTACAGTTTACCAATGTTCACAGTTAATTCCATCTCATTTTTACTCCACTGAGTTACCGTAACTTTTCGTGAATATAACTCACTTCTACTCAGTCGCGTCAACCAGAACCGAACTGGTACACATCCTGTTCATACTCACTCTATATGCCAGACCCCCACATGACTCACTTGACTGTGTTTTCGTTTTCGTCCCCATAATATATAGCACTACGTTTAGATGTTGTAATCACAAAGGACGGCTGGCTTGAAAAATTGTTTGTCGACAGACATCCATTACAAGGTATGTGAAAATACAGAATAACGGACGCAAACACTACTTTACACACCTACTGTATATTCCTATTCTTGGCAATAGTGCAGTCATGTTCTATTTGGTGACGCATCCTTTACAATGCATATACACCTTTTCAAGAGTCGCTTCCTGACGTTCACACCTGCCTTTCAGTTTTCATACGTACGAGTCGTGCTACACTGCTCACAAACGAAGCTGCACGTTATACAACACAAGTATGTGCAGTGCCTGATTTTGAGATACACCTGACGATCATAACTCCACATCATTTACATGATACATGACCGTCAACACACCTGTTTGTTAAGCTGTGCATTCTTTGTATATCACAGTTAGCTATGTATGGAGACAAGTAAGTTGCTCGCAATAATGAGACTTTCACTATAATATTGTGTTGTAACGACTGAGTAAGCGTAATCGAACTCTGAGTCATTAGACTGCTGCAATGGTGAAACGCTGGAGAACTGGAGACAGGTGGACGTATCGCATGAAATAACTTAGCGGGTAGCCGGTGTGTTTGTATTTATGTGAAGAACTAACTAAGTCAGTCTACTAGCAACAGTGAATAATGGTCTGCGGTTGTCGTAAACAGGTGAGTCAGTCTGTCCAGGTCAGTCAACCTTATGGATTACTGAAGAGGAATCTGACAACGAGTCATGTTTATTAGATGTCAAATTGACCAGACGCCGTGACGGTACACTGAGCAGGTCGGTATATCTCAAACCTACAGAAACGAAATCTAGCCCAACGTCTGGCGAGTACAGCAAGGACGTTTTGTTCAGATGACTCAGTAGAACAGGAACTGAAAACAGTTCAAAACCTATTGAGGGAAAACGGCCATCCGGAACAATTCATCACTTCACATATGAAGGTGAAAACCCTGCATGAGGTAATTTCCACTGCTGAAAAGAGAACGGTGTTTATAAAACTCCCGTTTAAAGGAGATACTGTAGCAGGTCAGTTTAACCGCTGCAAGTGCCAGTCACTTAGACGTACCTTTCCAGTGGCAACCTTGAGGAGTTGGCTCACAACAATACCGATCTTCAGATTGGGCCTGAAAGACAAGTTACCAGTCCACGATCAGTCAATGCTCGTGTATTCATTTTCATGCTGCTGTTCTACTGTAGACTAGGTTGGTCATACGTCTGGGCGCTTGTCAGAAAAGATCAAGGAACATTATCCAGATTGGATTGGGATCGGTAGTCGTAAATCAATTACCAGCGCCCTTGTTGCACATCTAGCTCACACCAATCATTGCACAGACACCAGCAAAGCATTCCGGGTTGTCTGCAGGGTTGCCAGTACAAACAAAAACTTTAAAACACTGATGTCGCTTAATCCATTTAGTCAAAACAGAGACGGGACTTCTGTTATATGGGAAATCTTACTCTGCTGTATCTTGGTGCAATTGACAAAAAAGGTCTGTTGAGAAGAATATGATAGTAGTAATTAAAAAAATGGAAACTACTCAGAAGGTGAATTCCATAAGTAGTTTGTCAAAGTCATCAGTATATTTGTTCCCACTGCTGTGAGAAGACGGTGTGGACACACACAGAACAGTATGGATTGATTTAGGATGGTCAAGTGGGGAGAATGCGACTTACAAGTGATAGAAGACAAAACGGAAACAGTCCAAAATACACGACAGAAAAGCCGGTGGTTACTCTACTCCGAACAACTAGGACACTAGTCGTTTTCAAAAACACTCTAGAGCACGATTCAGGTTGCTTAGGACAGAGTGACCTACTTTTCACGAATTTACCGCCTTCCGGCCAGCAACGGGACAGAAGGGAACAGTTTGATGTTGGTTACCAGCTGAATGGACTATTCTTGAGTCAGTGTTCAGTTCCAGTTTTCGAAGGCTAACCTGTCCAAAAAGACGTTTACAATCGTGCGTTTATATGCATGTTTCCTGATGTGTGTTGCGAACTGCTTTGGCTCAACTGCACCCCAATTACAAACACGTAAATGGGGAAACCACTCAAGTTATAAAACGGTGTAAGACAACTGGGTCAAACATTCGTTACCTGGTCGAATTAACTATTTGGTTCTGGAGGGAACTGCTGCTTGTTAGCGTTGACTGGACGGAAGTCCTTTGCACTGTTCCATCTGTCAATGAAATTGCCTGGGAACCAACAAGGATAGGCAGGTCGTCGACAATTTACGATGATTATATCTGGTTTACCATGTGGTAAGTCACCAAATGACGCAATTTAGAAGAGAGAAATTTCGGCTTAGGCTAAGTTCGAACACAAAACAGAAGAGGTTTCAAACGACACACTCTCTCCACTGGTAAGAAGTCGCGCAATGGGCTCACAAGTTCTACATTTGGACCCAGTCACTTACCCATCCCGTTTTGTCATGTCAAATCCACCAAATAATCCAGGGATCCATTGGTTTCCAAAGGGAATTGTATAATACAGCTGACTAACTGACAATAATTTCGGTGGCAACTGTTGCATACCCAAACTTCCAATTTATAAAACACTACGACATGACTATCAACGTGTCAGCGTGAGTGTGTGTGTGTGTGTGACAGAAACATATCAACATCTCGGTTCTGTTCATCAACTTCATCCAGGGGAGAAAACACAGAATCACAGGAACACGACCTATCTTACGAACTGTTAACAGTTCACCTACTGACTCATAACCACAAGTTTACACATGTGAACATATATATGACATAAGTGTACCAACAAAGATGGATACACTGACCGTTGGGTTTTGCACTGGAAGAGTCAGCGGTATCAATTAAAAGTCGAACACACAGTTTGAGTCAACGCCTGATACACACACTGGTTAGTGGCATCCGAAACGGATAAGCTTGTCACAGTGACCGAACTCACTGCGTTTAACCACCACCGCAGGTGACTTGCGCTGCACCACTTGCGGTTCCATTCACACACCACATATCCGGTGTAAACCCAAAGGAATAAGACCAGTGGGTGTGTGGGTGAGACCTCTGTGTCCAGTCAGCCATTACTGGTTAACCAATTGCATGACTAGCACGAAAAGGAAACCTTCATCTGTAAGATGTCCGCACATTAACAAAGGTTAATGTGATTTCGATTACAACACTCCTGAGGAAGGCCACCCGAGGTGGTTGAAACGTAGAGTATTACAACTTGCTCATAACGTTGTGTTATTCTCAAACCATTTATCAGAAATCCTCATATCTGGGAAAATAAACAGATAAAGAGACTGCAATGACAAAATCTATACTGATGAGAAAAATATGTGAAATGTAATACAAGAAGTATTTCAGTATACGAGTGCATGCTAGTGCATTCCACAGAGGATAAAGTTGAAAAACAGAACTCAAAGTTGAACTACGAAAAGATCAAGCGAACGATTCATCATTCAACACACCAACAAAGCTCAAGAAAAGAATGGGTAGAAGACTACAGACACTGAAGTTTCTGAAGAGAAGAGCGGACTAGTTACCCAACGACCACATTCTTGGTCGATGCAATCATTAACAAAAACAGAATGGATATGCCCATATAACCTACCTGACCATAACGTACTCGTCGTCCCTTCGACGGTAAATTATGAGTACGTTGGCGACCTACTAATCCAAGACGGTCAGTGCAATCGCGGCGACACACATCGCAACGCCATATAGTCATGTCACCACGACCTATGGCACCGATAGTTCCTTTGCGTACCGCGCGCTTCCGTTCTCGGCCACGCAATAAATACTCGCTGAACTCGCGAACGCCCGTTCAATTCGTATTCCTCCAGGCCGTCCGGTTCAACACTAAGTCTTCTTAACATCTACAATCAGTGTTACAACGTGAAAGACTTACCTGGATAGCATACTGGTATCTTTACTTTTGACCACCAGGATTTCTCTTACCTGATCTCGGTTGTCCATACAGCACCTGCTTCGGAATACGGTCACCGTCCATCCGACGGACGTGACCCAGCCAACGAAACTGATTCAACATCAGCAGGGCTTCCATCCCGTTCATGTCCGCTCACCATAGTATCTCAGTGCTCGGAACTATGTCCGACCATCGAATACCCAAGATGCGTCCTAGATATTGCAACTGAAGGCGGCTCGGGCAGCGCACATCCCGCTAACAAAATTTTCATCAACATACTTGGCACAGAAACTGCAGGTGACCTAGTAAATCAGGTGAGAAGCCGTAGAGTTCGCTGGATCACGATCGGAAACACGAGATACGATAGGGCGAATAAAAAAACAACATTCATAATTCGCATTCATAACTGTGCATTTTAGTCACCTCTCGCTTGTAATGAATTTCTATAAACTTTTCCGGATAACCAATGACCAGTAAAATATCCTTCAGAAATTGTTCCTCCTTGTTGGTGCTGTCACCAACACATACTTAACCGGTTCTATGAAACATATTTCGGAATAATCACATGTGTATGCCATCGCAACAAACCAGGGAAAATAATACACAAATACACCGCGCATTTTATTGTACTACTTGCATGTAGACTGACAAAAATGTTTGAAAACGATAAGCTTTCTTCAATCTGTTGTTCACAAGAAATCGTTAAATTGGAGTGGGATGAGTTCAGAAGTTTGTGGAGTTAAGATGAATCTCACCTGCAAAATTGATATATCGTTGATATATCGTTTGTAGATAGTGCCATTGTTAATGGAGTTCGAAATTAGTCCTTCAATCCTCCCCAGCAATATATCAGCTAGGGTGCGGCCCGATGAGCTGTCCATTGCCACATCATCAGTCTGTTTGTAAGCAGTATGGTCAACGTGGAACCGAATGTCGTCGGAGCATAAATGAATAAATCCCTAGGACTTCGTCTTCATTCGAACAAAACATTAACAGGCTGACCGACCATGACACTGGCTGAGCTACGAAACCGCGTGCGGAGGTTGGAACGTTCGCATTTTGTATAGATTATCAAACCGTCTGATTGTCATATGGAGTCCACTGAATGGTTGGAAGGATCGACCACACCGGCAAGCTCTCCGAAGCACTTCAGACTTGAATTCATCACTGGCATTGTTGGGCGTTATAAATGTTTTACCAGTAATTAGTTTGGCGCTTCTAAACATGCTTCAGTCACTGGTTCGAATTCAGTCGTAGCCAAGACTCTCCACAAATGCGTCCCTTCCAAATTTACAAATCTGTCGAACTACTTATTATAAATTAAGTAACGTTTGTTAGTTATCAGTATCACCTTAAACTAATCATTCAGGGTTAATTTATCACATAATGAGTTAATTTTTAACCGTCAAGCTCAGAATGTGTTCGGTTGGATGAAACTAGTCATGTTTATGACCCACCTGAAAACAACTACTGTTGGGAGTAATATCGCAGGTGTGAACCAGTTGGCAAACCTGTTTTTACGCATGAATAATACTCTTTCACCTAATTGATTTTGCTTCTCTTGATTTCTCTATGGACAGTCTGAGATACGCAGATATTATATAAGCGGTATTGATTCATTAACTTTCACACAACAGTCGTTAAGGTTTCTCGTATTGTATCCGTTTTGTATCTGTCTTACGACCTACCGCATTATTTGTTAGGTGGATACGACCAAGCTATTCAAAGCCACACGTTTGAGATCACGATACCTGTGGTTTGAACCCGGTACCTCTGGGCGGTCTGCCAAAATGATTGGTCTGACTGATGGATTAATCTCACTTTTATTTGTCTGTTCAGGTAGTCTCAAATGATTGGTTGAGTACATGCGTAGACAGACATGCTACGCATGCATAACAGCTAATGAAGCTGGATCAAAGTGGAACATGTACTTGATAATTTCTACTGTTGACTAAGATTCAAAGTTTCCATTCATCTGATGTCTTGCAGCAAAATAGCACGTTATAAAATGGGTATTTTTTTAACTTTAACTTTTCAATAAAGGAGTTGAAGCGTCGATTACTATACAACCGATTGAACTCGTATACTGATGCAGGTCAACACAGTTTGTCTGCCCTGGAACTGATAACAGTCTTTGTTTCATGTAAACCTAATCGCTGATTGTTTCTATTGTTGTTGCTATCCGCATATTGTATATATTCTAATGATTTACGTTCGTGACTGAAGAAAGTAAACTAAATCTTAACATCTCACAACCTCTTCTGTCTATTTTGATTAAGCTTTGACATCGTCAGTTTTCTCCGCCCATAAATATTTATTGATGCACGTTTATCTGACCTTGAACAACGACTTTGAAATTAGTCTCTCTCTCGGTACAAACTGCAGTGTCTGGCTTCCTTCTCGCCCCTATTCCTGATCTTGTCCCACTAACTTCCAGACGGACAGATTCTGATTGGCCAAACTCCATCCCAGCTACCCTTCGTCCGACCAACCTGAGCGCGACGCGTCAGACTAATTGCAATTCGTAGCTTTCTACCAATTAGAATTGCCGAAATGAGATGAATTTGCGTGCTGAAGCTGTCTGGCTGGATGGAACACATGGCACAATGAACTGTCCACTACGTGCTGGCTGTTTCTTCCTTACCGGCATCCCCTAAAGCCTGGATGAGTGAGCAAAGGGGGACACTCTGCCGTTCCGTCTCCATCTGACAGGGTAGCAAGGGTTTATGACCGCTCTCCCCTCAAAAGAAGAACAGACTCGCCCACTCCCCTCCGATTCTTTTCACGCCGTTCCCACAGATTACTTCCGGATGTGTCCCATCATAATCGTATGAATGACCAGTTGGTATAACATGCACGCAAACTCTGTGGATCGGTCTGAACACATCTCATTTCCAGGTTGAACCAAGGGAACCCAAACTCATTGGGACAATGGGTGAAACAGATTAGCCGGGCTGCAATTGAAAACAACAGTGGATGTAATGAGGTCTTCGAATTCAAGGCCTACATACTGACAAGCGTGGTTCTGCCGACTACTTTGTATCACAGTATAAAATCGTATGAGGTGCGAATCTCGTACATTCGATGCACGTTTACTGGTACCTAATAAAATGAGCATGAAATTACGGGCTTTCGAAATGGTAGATGAATTATGATACACTAAGTATGATGTTTTTCGACGTGTCAGTTAAACTCCAAGTTATCAAGTGAAACAGGACAGTCGCAAAGGGGTCGAAAATGGCACATAATGAGAACGCTGTTAGGTCACGAGATCAAATGTAGTGAAACGTGGGACATACCCTAGTTAACCGTCGCAATATCACGGAAACTTGGCTATTTTGGTACCATGGTGATACGATTGCGCCAGTCTTTTTGAAAACAGACCGCTTAGTATCTGGTTGGTATTCAACTTGTACGAATGTGTGTATACTTGTCAGTACAAATCATGGGGTTTTAAAACGGTAACGTTGTCTGAGTTACTCGGTTTAGAGCCAAATTGAATTAATGCTTTAAAAATGCCAAGTAATTGTCCGGTTGTTAGTGTGTGTGTGTGTGTGTGTGTGTGTGTGTGTGATGGTTAAGTGCAGACATCCTTTGGTTTCGGTCATTGTGACAGGCTAATCCTAATCGGATAGCGCCAACCGTGTGTGCGACAGATGGTCGTTGTATACACATACGATAAATGGGTTTTCGTTGTATGCGCTTACAATCCGTGCATACAATCCTTTCTCTCTCATTTGCTCCGGTTACTCAAAAGTTATAGTTGAACTAATGAAAGTTGTTTTATGCATCGTGAGTCAACCCACGGAACTTGCACAGGTCTGCTTGTCATTCAATAGTTAGTGGTCGGTTTTAAAATTGTCACCACTTATGAGCCAGTTTGCATCATTTTAACAGCATCCGGTAACCAGTAAACAAAACGTGGAACGAGTGGAAGTATGTTACGTTTAGTGTGTTTTTCCTAGATTGACTGGCAGAAAAGTACAATGCAATGCATGTACTGGCACATCTGTATAAGATTTGGCCATGTGCGTACTGTGATAAGGTTGGACTGGAATGGATTCCTCAATCGGAGAAAGTTTAGTCAATTAGAACTCACTCACAGACTATCTCTGGCCGTTCGGCTTGCGATCGATGTAAAACAATCAAAAAAGATGAGCAGCTGCTATCTCGAATTTGTCTGTAAGAAGTGGTGGTTAAAATAACTCGTCTGAAAGCGTGTCGGATTTAAACAACTGAATTGCTTAAATCAACTTAATGGAACGTAACACAAACCGACCAATAAAAACGTAACACGCTGGGCGCCCAATATAAATAATCAACGTGAACACTGTTGGTTTATTATAGAAGAGCAATATTTTTCTGCTAACTTGATATTGCTTAGTGTTGCTTAGACTAATGTATGCCATTCGGTAAGCAACTAGCTGTTTGCTTACTTGCCCAGGCCTAACTGTTGGTAACCTTATTGCGCTGTTCACCTCATGTGGTGACTCCGTTTTTAGTCAGATTTGGACAATACTTTCGACCAGGTTGTGTATATTACTGAAATCGCGCGTTATTCAGTCTACCGGTTCAGTACAGTTGGGGTTTCCGCGAGGAGTTACAAATGAGGTTGGTTGCGTTTATTTTGTTTAGTAATAGTCCATCGTGCTCATTGCTGTCTCGATCTTTTACTATGCATATAAATGGAGTAGTATAGTAACATACGTTGACCTAGTTGGAGTTAACCATTTGGTCCATCTGACCTATCGCAGGCAGTTGGCAGAAATGTGACACCGATTATACGTTGTCGATCGATTCCAAGGTCGGTTTTAGAACTGTCAGCTGTTCAACGGCTTTCACCGTCTTGATCTGCGTTTAATGACTGCTATGTCATCCATGCTGTCAAGTAAGAAATCCCATACAGAAGAGGTGACCACGACAATGATGGTAAAATATTCTATCCTGCTTACAAAGTCTTGTCTCAGGCGAATGTTTTTATGTTATCCGAATGAGGGTGAACATGTTGAACCTCCGTGACAATTAAATTTACCCTTCACATACATTACTTCCATCAACTAAATTTCACCAAAGGTGAAAACAGTCAAGGGTGAAATGTGAGACTACGGGACAGTTTTCAGACAACGTTTGTTACTTTGTTTTTAACTTATATTGGATTGAATCGTTTCTAAATGTTGGTTCAAACAGCGGTTACCTACGAAAACAATGCTGACCAAAACTGCGGACAATTGAGTATCACTTAGTTACTAGGCCATACTTTCAGACGTTCCATAGAACTTGCCAGGTGCCGTTTCATCAGATGCATTTAATTGTGCTCATGTTCAATTTGGCTAAAACTTTTAATGTCTGAAATAATTAGGCTCCGTTTGTTTCGTTAGTTTGTCACTTTGGGGGATGGACCAAGATGCTTGGTCAAACAGTGGTTGCTATCGCATGCAACTTGGATCGATTGTCTATTTCATGACCAGATGCTTCAGTCGCAAAAACATGTCTACGTCAACAGTTGACAATCGCCGATTTGTTCCGTGCTACTGGTTGATCCATTGCCTATGATCGGTAGTTGGGGGGTCATTTATGTTTCTGATATGTGATAGGAATCAGTCTGAATACACACAAACACCACAACCTATGGATGTCTGTTCTAACTACCAGTTCAGTGTAATTAGTCTGAACGACAAATTCATCTCAAACGGAGTTCCGGTAGCCAGTCAACATATGCTGTTGTTTAAATTGCGTAAAAGTCCCCAGCGTAGTCATGAAAAATACCGTGTAGCGAACAAGCTCGTTTTCAGCGATTCATCATCAGGCTAAATACATCACATTTTTATCCCCTTCATGATTCTCCAATAAAATGTGATATAAATGTGATGTATTTAGCCTGATGATGAATCACTGAAAACGAACTTGTTCGCTACACGGTATTTTGCATGCTGTCGTGTACATCTTTTTCTAGATCTACTTTAAAGAGCTTTCACACGATCCCTAATTTACTAGAAGCACGTTTATTTGGATATCTCATCTTCGACTATACTAAACGCCTTTCGAAACTATTGCCATCTTCCTTGCTTGTGACTGTTCGTGACGACTCCAGTTTGCTCTAGGCAATAACATGTCAAACTAGCTCACTAACATTTCTTAGCCACTTGAGAAAAGTAGAAATTTTAGCCGGACTAAAATTGCCAATTGGTCGGATTTAACTTCGTAAACATATTGTTTGGTTAGAAATGTATATGAAAAGTGGAAAATCGTGTAAAAATGTGAGTGGACTTTAGTTGAAAATACAAAAGATAATACACGAACGGAAACGTGTGATAGAATTTACGTATAAAACAAAACAGGTCAGTTAGGTTGCTTAGAGCTTACATCACTTACAGTAATCTTGTTGATTAGCCCTCGTTCAGCCAAATCCACGGTTTGCAGACTCTGGACACGATAGCGTTTGCTGTGCTGATCGTCTATGCCCGTCACTTATACACCAAGTCAAGAAAATGGACTGATATGGAGGTGCTGTGAGATCGACAGTGTGGATAATCCCGCCCTAATAGACTTGTTAACTGATTCACATAACCATGATCTGTGGCTCCTAGAGGTATTCCGTATATGACGCGCCTGAATTTACTATGATGCACCAGCTGCTCGTTGAACTGCTGCACGCCCCTTTTGAACTGCACCCTTCCAGGCAGTCCGGGTCATGACTACTTGTATGAGTCGACCCCGTACACCTTTCATGTGATCTGTACTTCGCAAATGCCTAACTTTTACACAGTCATGTAACCAAGGAGAAGATAATGACCGGTTCATGGATGATTTCATATTATGATACTGCTCATATTCAGTTGGACTCAAGTGTCAATGATAGCCAACTCGTGAGTATCATGCTGACAGAACCGGACTATCACTGTCCTCACTGACTAAAATCATGCCGTGGTCTATTTCACAGGAGGTTTGAACTGAAATCTAATGTTTATTCACGTGTAGCGGATTCGATCCCCTCAGAGTGTATGTGATGCTGATGAGATTCAGCAAAGCGGAACCGGCGATCCATCGTTTAACTGATGGTAAATGGGATAAACTGTTCACACTGAGTCCTATTTGTGCCTGCTAAAATGGTTTCCTTATTCTGTAGCCATTGACCCTCATACGGCATGCATACTACATTTAATCTTTCTTGCTCTTATTGTCTGCCCCCACAGTGATAATGCCATCCGTTCTGGTTATATGGAACAAAACCGGAGGAACCTACTGAAACAGCAGAACACGTTAAAGTGATATCAGGACATGTGAAAGTGGCACTCTCACGTCCAAAACGGGAAGAGATACAGTGCAAGACGCATCGTAATCTAATCTGTGTTACTGATCAGTTTAAGAAGTAACGTCCACATTTTCGTTCTTGTGATCGTAACTCTAGCAAAGCTGGCAATTGGGTGGTCCACACCGTTGTTAACCGACTGTCGTTTGCTGCATGGTGAAGCGTGTTTGTAAAGTATGACCGACAGATTGTGATTGGCTCATGCTTTGTCTTTGGTTTCGATTAAGCCCTCCGACTTTTTTTTTAAAGTCTCACCTATGCACTTGATCGCCATTCATGTTAGTCCCCAGTTATGAAGTCAAGTAATTTGAGCAGTCCTCTCAGTTGATTACAGCCTTCGCGCTTCCATAGACTTTTCACTCAGCCTCCTTTAAAAACAGGGCCTAAACTCGAGATGTGCCCTTTTTAGGGTTAGTCATTAGTGCATATCCTTACAGGGCCGGATTTATAAATCTGGCCACACTTTCAGGAAGCAGCCGTGTTGACCATTGCATCAATGATCTCACATTAGGCATGACCGAATCATCGTATGTAAACGCTCAGCCACATTAGTTTGCTAGTTGTGCTCAAACGACTGCATCGCTTCTCTTGGAAACGAATAATCCTTTCTAGGCTGATTGTTTGTCATAACACAAATGTTGTTGGACCGAAGCTAGGCCATAAAGGTAGCATGCACGAATTCATAGCCGAGTTGCAATTATCACCCAGAGCACTGAGTGAGTCATACAGGCATATTCATGAATTTGAGAAATCATACTGGCTTCTAATCATAATCCGGATAATCCCATTCATTATGTTCCATCTCAGTCGGCGACGCCACAAGTGAACGCAACCTACAGTGAGTCATTCTCCGCGATTTGTTTGAATTCACTCCCAAATCCGTTGCCTTCCGGTCACTTGGCTAGCAGCCGTGTTCTTACTACAAACGCTATCCTTGTGTTGTGTGACTTGTTAAAAGCAGGATGCAGACTGTAATCGTAGGTGTGTTCTTACTACCTGAAGAGTCCCAAAGAAGACAAAATTGACCGACTTTGAATGTTTTTTGAAGGGATCATTCAGATTTAATGTGTTTAGGTTTGTTTGAAATCTTCCATAAAAATCATATATCCACGCCCTAGGTTGGAACAAGTTTACGCTCAAATCACCTTGATTGTCACGTGGGATGACATTTTCCTTTGCACTGCAAAACCTCTGGGGGAGCTAGTAAGTGATTAGTAAAACATGCAATACACACACCCCTCTGTCTATGTGGCATGGTTCATTAATGGCGGGTCAACCGTTTCAAAGTTGGGTGTACGGTAGGGAGTGGTTTGATTAAAAAGAAAGTCGGTATTAAGTTGATTATAGAGCTAATAACCTTTCATGCTTTGTAAATGGTAGGTAACTAAACCACACTGTTCGTATACGGTAAATCAGCTCAAGAAAGTGGTCGGGGTTCGAAAGAAATGAATGCAAAATGTACTGTTCTCAATCTCATCTTACTATTTCCGCACTCCTCTGAGCACAATTTTCCATCCGCCTTGTGTTATCCATTATCGCTGTGGTCCAGTTGAGCATGTTCTCAAATTGAACAGGCACGTCACTTTACCACGTGTGTGTGTGTGTGTGTGTGTGTGTGTGGAGGAGGGATAAATCGACATGACTCACCCAGTTCCGGGATTTATGCCCGCTTGTCTCCTTCTCTCTTCTGGCAGAATCGTGAAGAATTTCCTCTTTTTGATTTTGCTGTTTTCTGCCATTTCTACAATGTGTACACTGATTCTCTTACCCGGATGACTCTCGTGGCATCCGAACACGTACTTGCCTATATTGACCAATCAGTGATAGAATAGCTCAACTAAAAATGAACTTTTGTGAATGACCAAATCGGATTACGGGCGTTGCTGCCAAAAACGCACCTCACCTCATCCATTAAGGCGGTGAGTTCCATTTATCTGATTCACGTGAACAGTGAAAAGGTATGTCAGAATTTACATAAAAAACGTTGAAGAAGCCGAAGTAGAAACTTTAATGTCTCAGATCACCAGACTAACACCATATGTGGTCAGGATTCGAAATCATGTACTCGTTTTCACTCGATGCCCCAATCCTCAAGAGGGAGCAATGAAATACATGATTCCAAACTGAAATTATTAACTCCGGTAATTTTTTTATAGCGCTTATCTACAATCACAGTTTGCCGTTTTTAATAGGTTGACCAGGAAGCTGTCCAGGTGGTCTAGTGATTTGAACATAAACCAGTGCTCTAAGACTGAGGAATTCCAAAACCCACATATCCCCTAACCGGATCTTGTAACTTACGTGTTCAGGAATTCAATTGTATACACTGATAGGTGAATTTAAACGCACTGATATACTGTATACACTACAAATGACCGTAAAAATCACCGATCCTGCTATAGAGAACAGTCGAAAGAACGTCAACTCTGTTGACTCAATCAGTTATGAATATTACTTGTGTAGGTAATCAGCAAAATAGCCTGATGGCGCAGCGTTGCATTGCGTTTTCCTATGAAGGTGTAATGTCCTCAGTGCTATATGACCTGCGTGAGGGCACCGATACGAGTAGTTGTGACTGGTCTCACAGAATATCGAGGGGCAACATGTATCTCGTGTCATATGGCAAAGTGCAAGGCCCGATTGTGTCCAGGTGACATAATAAATGACTTCAAGTTTATACTCACCAGTTGTCAGAGCACATACACACACACACGTATCCAAAATTGCAACACAAGTTAATGGCAGTCAACAATTGTGCAATTCAAACACTGTGAATGTAACGGCACAAGTCAGTGATTATAATTATTCCTTTGTATTTGTCGTTTCAGATATGCTGACGAGGGACGTTAACGATCAAAGCGAAACAAGACAGGCACCGAATAGTTGCACTTATTAGGTCAGCAAGTTCCCCGAACCCCGCTTGTAAGTGACTTGCTGAAAAGACTGAATGGGGCGAAAGAGTTTTACACTGTTCCTATTTTGTATCACACATAATACACACGCTGTTCTCGCGGATTGTTGTTCTTGTTGTTCCGGTGTTTTATTGAGTGACCGATTTTTGTGTTGGGACTACTTCGCCTATTCTAAGTTGATCGTACACTATTGCTTCCGGTTCGGCGTATCTGCGTGTATCGAGCATTGTGCTGATTTATTGTGCATTACATGACAGTAGCGGAGGAGAACCACTTCTCAAGGAAAAGACACTGTACAACGATAAAATGAGAACAAAACTCAACAAACCACCACCATTTTCTGTGAACGCAAACAACATTCCATTGCATTACAAAATATTGCACAGTTCTTTGCCCTGCCTTATAAACGTTTGTAGAACGCTTCATATGAAACTACGTGTCCATTTTTCTCCTTAAGGTCCGGCATTACCGGTAAGTTTCATCTGTTAGCACATTCGCAACTCTACGTGGGACAAGTGTAAGCAGATTCATAAGTGAGAATTGTCAAATGGAAACCTGGACGTTCTTAAGCGGCTTCGTGATGAGTCAGTTTGTCAGCTGTCTGTTGTTTTTCCCTTTGCTCTCGTTGTTCTCGTTGCTTTCTCTCTCCTTCTTGTTGCTGCTCTTTCTGCTGCTGTTGTCATCCGTGCTGCTAGTGATGTTGCTGTTTACACCGGCGAGGATTGCAGGTATGAAAAAAGGATTTCTGATCACCGTCAACTTTTTCGATGATTACATCATCATCGTGAAATTCTATTTGTCTAGAAAACAGAAAATTTACTGCGTAAAAGTTAAACTTGTGTACGACATATGCCAATTTGTGGTTCATTTCAGTATTCCTTCCAACTCAAAACATCTTTATCGGAGTGTTAAAGTGTTTCCTTGTTGTTGCTGCTGCTATTGTTGTTTTTCTTTTTCTTCTTCTTGCTGTTGTTACGATTAATGTTATTGTTGTTGGTGGTGTTGGTGGCAATAACGGCAAGGATATTCAAACCCAATGGACGTCTTCCTACACAAGTATTAAATAATGCTAGGCACAGTAGCGGATTTGATAATTCATAGGATACCTAATCGTGAAAATCCGGATTTTGATTGAATTCGAACCAGCGCCCGAACACAACATGCCCAGATTCGGCAAACTCGGCAAACGAAATCGAGCCAATAGTTCAGAAATTTCGATATTGAATTCAGTCATTAGTCGTTGGTTCCATTTCAGCCGAATCCCAAGGTTTGCGGGGCTAGTCATTTCTGCCTGGTCGTTCATCCGCGATATATCGGTGACGTTGGTAGATTATAACTTGAAATGCTTGAGAAATTTTGGGTTATTTGGTGGATTCCGTATGACAGTGGATTGGGTGGGTAACTGAGTCCAGCTTAGCTTCGTAGGTAAGCTGGTACAGCACTTCTCACGTCTGAGCATACTCTCTCGGCCACTGGTTCAAATCTAGCTGAAGTCCAGATTTTTCACGGTTGAGTTCCTTTTAAACTTCAGTTTTGCCAGAAGCATTACTACAGACAAGCGTTCACCGTTAACACAAAACTTCCGACAGTTGGTTTCAAAGTAGTATGGTTCTTCAAAACCAAGTAAGGTATAATACAGTGCCTGCATACGTCAATTATGCAACCAGTGTGTAACAATGGTGTGTGCTACGTTGAGGTAATCGGTAATAATGTCTACAGGTAGGTCTATTTAGAACAGCTCGGCGGTGAGCTATCTAGTGTTTTCTAACTTCCACGTAAGTGGAGGTACTGTTGGGTTGCGTA
>LUCH01001983.1:20633-73740 GCA_013368495.1 Paragonimus heterotremus | reverse complement strand
TGGCTATCATGAGTTGCGATTTCAACAAGTGAATATTTCACATTGTAATATCACTCATAGACTGTAGAGAAAACAATCATGAACTGGATGAGTTGCAAGAATGTGATTCGAACAGTTGTCCGAATGTCCAGTGAAGTGCATCCCGGTGGCTATGAAATCAAGTGTATTGTACACAGAGGACCATTCAGTGCTGTTTCATAATGTGCGACAATGAATTCTGTCACATAAACCAAATCGATTGTCTTGCTCATTTGAATAAGCCGACAGATTCCGGCTGCTTAGCAAAACAAACCCTCAGGAATACTGAAGAAGGTTATCTACCATTGTTCTTCATAGTCAACTTTGGTGGAGCAGGTTGTGCTATTTATAAGTGGATTTGTGGATATGTCAGTTTAGTACAGACTTAATTGTGAAAAATCTGGGTTCTCACCGGATTCAAACCAGTATATTGAAACAAAGCAAGCTACGGAGTCATGTGAAATTTCTGCTGTTGCATAAAGTCAATCCGGAACGCATGTTTTTCACAGTCGCATCTTTTCTAAGTCAATTAGTCTGCCAAACCACTTACAAGTGATACAGTTTCAATCCGCTACAGACACATGCTTGAGAAATCATTTGATGAAGTGAATTTTACTCAAGATCTTATGCGGCTCCTTCGTCATAATCATGATCAGTTTAGGCTTTTAAATCCCATACAAATGAGGCTCATCTTTCAAGTTGAACATCACTCAGACTTGGTCGTGGTCTTCGTGTTCAGATAGACCTTGTGGCCAGTCCCATTCGAAAAGCGGTAACAAACTCAATTTTAGGTCTTGGTAGAGCTCGTCAAGAGTACATATCTTTGTCACGGTCATGATCAGAATTTCGGCTACGTTTTCGTGAGGAAGCCATGTTGACTTATGGATCACTAACTTCTTGTTGGGCGGAGATTTTTACCCGTCTCGGAAGTCCTAATCGTTGGTGTATCGACTAGAATCAATAGGCAGTTACTACGTCCCCTATCGAGACGATCGGGCAACCCGATAATTACTCACGAGCAAAAGTGAGTGAGAATTTGTATAAGGTAGTTTAGTCGTGCGCAGTGGTCAACAACACGGTTGTCTATGGAAGGCAGTGGCCAGCGTTCTGGTTCCTACCGTGGCAAGACTTTGTACTACTTTCGAGCTCTAATGAGAACGAACCTCGAGTCTCTTGTCTATTTCGAAAGGAATGACTGCATAATCTATAAGAATGTGACAACTACGATCAAGATTGGCTGAGGTTCAACCCGGAATGTATATCTTCGTAAAGTAAAAGAGGCCGGGTGACGACCTATTCTGTTGAGTTGTTCGGGCTCGTCCTGCAATTCATGACTGAGATAAGTCTTATACGCCCACCGGCATAAACGACCAAGATTCTATTCGGTTTTCAGTGTTATTTATAGAACAGCTAGCGTTCGAATTGGTACATAATACTCTGCCATGAACGAAACTCAAGTTCATTGCTTCTTTTCAAAGTAAACCTATTTTAATAAAAGCAATCATGGGTGATGTGTTCAATTCGAACGTCTCCTGAGTTGTCCATCCCAAATTAATTCTTAATCCGGAGCAACAAATCTAATGTTCGTTCAACAACTGTAAGCTTGTCCTGAGGTTGGCGGTAATGGACAGGACGTTAGAATGGAATATTCCTCAATTTCTGTTCTGGAGATAAAGTGTTCTTTACGTAATCTAGGAGTTAGTTTTTGACATCTTTTCACGACACTATTAGGTTTCAGTTGCCTACTGTTGGGGAACCCATTTTTTCCCTTCAAAACTACTTCCTTCCTCGATAAGACGATTTTACACAATCAGAATGGGCGAAAATGTCCAGAACAGTCAAGGGGTGACCTTCGCTATTTTGTTCAATCTGTTCGACTTTTATTTTGCTATACCTATCGGTGAATTAATGACCTTGGCTACTATTTTTGGTAACTGTCCTTCAGTATTCTGATTCGAGAACGTGTGTAGGTTGCTGTGACGCACATAAATATTCTACAATTTTCTCCTTGACGCACACGTTTTGGGGGGCGGGACAAAGTTGTCTTTTGCACTCGTCTTTTTGGTTGCCTTGTAAGTAATTAACTGGGACAGTCGTGTTAGTCTCGGTACCAAGATTTTCCGTGTTAATTATCAGGAGGAGGAGAATCCGATTTCTATCAAGCGCATTACTATACTATCAAGAGTTTACAACACCTACGAAAATGGTCAGGTCGTTATCGTAAAGGCAACAAACAGCACAATTTCAGTCATGAATGTGTGTGATTGTTTCACATCCATTAACTACGCCAGTTATCGTAATGAAGATCAGGTTCTAGCTTAACATAACGAACAAGAAGGGACATCGTCTCATCTTTGTGAAACATGTGGATATCGTCATTCTAAGTAGAGTACAGCTGTGTGGTTCAAACATTTGGGAAGGAAATTTGTTTGGATATTACATTTAATTCGTTTCAAACTATTCAAATTATATAGTTTCAACAAAGGTGCGTGTGGGAGTATTATTTCACACAAGTCAAGCAACCCAATAGACTGTGAGAAACACGAGTTACTTACGTCTCCATTCCTGACGAATGGTAAAGGCGTTTTCAAATAACCTTTGACCCCACTCACCCCTCGAACCGAATAGCCGGCCATACGCTTAATGAACTCAACTCTTCTTTGTGATCACGACACGAGCATAATCACAAGTAAACGGTATCAGTACGACAAGATAATCGGAACGGTTAGTCGATATGTTAATGCGTGACAAACAGCTGTTGTGATGTCTGTGTCCCTCACATACACCCCTGCTCATCCGCAGACGAAAGGGTCGGACAATATCACGGCCTGGTGGTTTTAACCCTGTGTGCATGTCATGAGATGCAGTATTTCACGTAAACATGACAGATATCGGCCATGATCAAGGGTTAGGCACTGCAAATGAAGGAATATTAGAAACAGAAATTATGTCTGTTGAATCCTAGCCACATCCGGATGTTGGTTGTGAGCCCAAGAGTTGCAGGGTAGTCTAAACACTCGAAAGATAGGACTGAATCACAATAGACAACTAGTCTAGATTACTAATAAGTAGTCTGACAGATTTATAATTTTAAATGGGACTCAATTGTGATGAGTCAGGGCCTCGGCTAGATTCGAACTAGCGACAGACAACATGTCTAAACTCGGCAAACGCCCTAACAACTGAGCTGCGAAGCCAAACTGGGAGCTCAGAAACTTCACATTTGGACTCTGTTACCCACCCGTCTCACTGTCTCATATGGAATCCACCAAATGATCCAGGAGATTGACTGCCCCAACAGGATTTCTCACACAGTTCACACTGGAATCCGCCAATGCCACTGTTGAGCCTAGAAATTATATTACTAATGAGCAATTTCGATGATTTATTTGCGATCCAATTGTGACACATCAAAGTCTCAGCTAGGTTTGAACCATATGAGACAGTAGGACTAGTGGGTAAACACAGGGTCCGAATTTCCGAGCCCCCAAGAGTGGCTTCGTGACTCAGCTGGCAGGGCACTTGCCGCGTTTAGGCATGCCGTTTCTGTCGTTGGTTCGAATCCATCCGATGTCCTGATTTTTCACAATTGGTTCTTTTCTAAATTACTTGTAGTTTGGATCGACACCCAACATTAACTGTCGTAATCAAACTGTCATCTGGCGTAATGAAGAACACATTAAGATAAAATGTGCTGGTTCGGGATGAAAAGAGAAATATCGTACAAACATTCTTTCACGAACAGAACAAAAACTAACCCGTACTGGAAACGTCGCACATTGCAGTTGGTGTTAAACAATCAGTGTAGATTATTGGACGATGTGAAGACATAAAAAGCACAAAGCGGGTTAATATATTTGAGAAGGAACGCGTTCATGCTGAAGTGAACAGCTTGATAAGTGAATTCACATAAGAGATAGGACAAAGATATAATCGTCAACTGTTTTTCTGGCTTGACCTATTGTGGTTGGCGGCATCCGAAACGGATTAGCCTGTGGCAGTGACCGAAGCCAAATTACGCCTGCGCCTTAAACCATCACTCCAAGTAGATTGCGCTGCATCACTTGCGGTTCCACTCACACAGCACGCATCTGGTGTAAACCCGAAGCACCTATACTACTACACTGACGTGGTGATCAGGCTTGTATGCTGTTTAGATTCTGTGGGCTATGTTGATTAGAACCCCGGTCCTTTCAGGTGCTACCTTGCTAGACAGGCCAAAAGGGAGCTGTCAGACGGAAAACAGTTGCACTCATAGGACTGTATGTCTCATTACTAACCATGTAGTTAGTGAGGCACGATCTTGTGATCATACAGCAACATTTTCATAGTTGCTGCACTGCTATCTTCCGTATCGGGAAGAAAGGGGTTAGAACAGGTATCCTCAAACAAAGAGCATTCCGATCACCCCACGGTTGACCGTGACCGCTGGCGTATTATCCACTACGACCGAAAAACATTCGGTACGATCCCAAAGCCTGATTTAGCTTCGAATACATTCACTATGAGTAACAGTGCTCAGACTCAGAAATGAATGTCTTATTCACTGTGCCATCAGTCTAGGCAAGCTCCTCACTGCCAAGTGAGTCAGACTCTGGGGTCATTGGCTCCAGGTAGGGTCCTTCAAGAAAGTCTTGTATTCTATTATCTCGCAGGTCAGACTTTTAATTCAGAGACTCGGGGTAGGGTCTCTCAATTCAGCCCCTTTCCGCGACAGAAACGACCGGGAAGTATCAGTAGTTATCGTTCTTCTGACAGTGAAACTATTCACCCAGAACTACTTTCTTCTACTAATTTACCCCCTCTCCGAAGTCTTCTATATTTAATGTGTCTTCTGGCGATAACTGTCTTCTGAGACCAAGACAACTGGTAAACATTGATGTCTACAATGTCCACACTGTCTGATAAGTCGATCAGCAAGCTGCTCTGGCTAGTACTATCTCAAGTCTGGAGCTTGATGTGTGCTGTGTGTCGGGGACGCGAGTCTACAATTCTAGCACTGTTATACATTTAAGCTCATCTCTAGATAACTGTCGATGCAAGCACTTCACTTTCAAGGTTTCTGATGGCGCTGAAGCTGAATCTCGTGGTCAAACTAGAGTGGGAATCGCACTGAGTTCCAGAGCGGAGCAATGTTTGCTCGACTGAATCCCAGTGAACAGTCGCTTGTAAACTGTCAGATCTAAACCTTCTGGTCCGAGGCAACATCTTAGCGGTTGTTGTCCTCTATCACTAACCAACATGTTTGACTTGCAGGTGTGCCATAAACAACGGTCATAGCTTAGGCACTAATCTAACGATGACAACCTGATCGCTTTGGCTACCGTAACTTCTCAGTCAACTGTTGTCAGTATTGTATAGAGTGGACGGCTCCGGATTTTCCATCAGACGTTGACAGAATGGAATGAACCATTTAAGTAAGGGTATCCAAAGTTGAGCTTGAATGACGATAGGCAAACTCACTGCGATCAAGTGTAGGTGGTGTCCAATTTCAAAGAGACATCATAGTTAACGAGTTGTTTACAGGGAATGTCACCGTAACAAGACATGTTTATGGATCTGGCAGACAATGAAAAGTTTTTTGACAACAAACCATAGAAGACAAAAAACTAACAATACATCCGACAGAGGAGCACACAAGCCTTAATAAAACGACTAACCAAGTGATGGGGAATGAATGGAGAAGCCAATGGCCGGACAAAACACGAAGTGATCATGTCACGTTATTACTCAAAGTGACTCCCAGATGTTTAACAGAAAGCAGTCGACGCAACGGTTCATTCTTTATAAGAAGGGAGAAGCACGCATGAGAAAGTTTCTCACGTTGATTCCTCTGTTTGGGTAAAAACAACATGTCAACACATTTGGATATGCTGAGAGACAAACTACAATGTGTTAGCTTGAACAAGCTATCCGTCAAGATGACAGAAGAAAATCTATTTGGACGCTTGTTGCTCAACACTACTTTATCTGAATACATAATTACAAATATGTGATTGTCTACTAGTATTAATGCAATATAAAGTGAAAGTAAGGAAGAAGGAGAGGATGGTACCCTGAAGAACATCAGAGACAGTGATAACTACTGATGAGACTTGACTACTCATTTGTGCAACCTGATTTCGATCTGTAAAGTAATAACGTATATGTTTGACAACTGGAGCAGGAGTTCTAGTTTCATTGTGAACGTGGAGTAGCATCTCCCCATCGAATCTTCCGAAAACATTGCTGTAGTCGAGGAAACATATGTGGACGGCTCTTGATTTTCCATCGAGTGATAACAGAATGGAATAAACTAGTTAGGCGAGAGCATCCAAGTTTGAACGTGAACGACGATAGGTAAACTCACTGGAATTCATTAGGTCCACCTGAGCTTCCATTCCACCGACAATGAGTTCTCCAAAAAGTGTCTATATTGCAGATGTAGATGAGATCGGACGAAAGTTTTTTGTTTCCTCCTTTGGAATTGTTATAATGCATGTTGTCCTTCGACAGTCAGTAATTGTGCATTGTATGAAACGTTGAGTGAATACCTCAGCTAGAGGCTGGTGTAAAAATTCCACACACTCCTTACGAACAGTCTATGAAAGGCACTCGGGTCCGCTTCCTTTACTGGAGTCTAACCGGATAAATTCGTTGAAAACAGTTGAGCTCTCAAGTAGTGCAGGCAATCAGTGGAAAGCGAAAATTCCATAGAAATTGAAGAGTTACTCGTCATCCTGCTGAAATCATGATTGAATTGTTCGATGTCGGCAACCAGTTTCTTTGACATGCGTGTTCTCTCCGTTCAGCCTTTTCATGATCTATCCGATCTCGTGACAGCTCTTATCACCCAGTAGTGTGTGTGGGCTATGCAGAATTCAATAGATAGAATTCGATCTGATAAACGTTAAAAGTCAATTGACAGATGGATAATCCACTTAGTCCTTTGAGATATGGAGAGGAGACTCTGTTGACACGAATCTGAATGGTTTCCCGAAGTTAGGAAATCATCAAGCAGACATTATGGTAAGTAGTCAACCGATCCCAATAGGGTCAACATGACCAAAGTAGCTGAAATTTGATGAAAATATTTCCCTAAGCCTGTTATGGTTGTCCGGATGAGTCTGTTGATGTCTGTTTTTGCGGTCTTCGCAACGAATACTGGCGTGTGGTGTGTCTCACTTTAAATCATGGGGAGCGGGGAGCTTCAGGACAGATTGGTCAGATGTACCAACTGCGATGCGCTTCTTGATCACGAACAGTTGCGTGTTATTAAAGAAGGCCAAGTCAATATGTGCTTCCATACGAGTAGGAAGGGTCACAACGTTATGCAGACCAATGGTAGCTAGAAAGGCAGTACCAGATTGATGGGAATCACCGCAAACCATACACGATAACGTATCGAAAAAGTCTAATAGTGTTATTGATAAACCGTCAACAAACTTGTTTATCTCGGTGAGAGAACAGCTGGGAGACAGGTGAGGATTACAGACCACAAATGAATGAAAACCACTCAGGAATCTGGGTTTACACTTACCAATCAGGCAGTTAGCATAAACACTGGAATAAGTAAACACAACTGGCACAGATGCATACCGTGAGTCACTGATGTCAGTAATAACACTTCCACTACGCTTTCTGTAACACACATGATCACGCCCAAGTTGACTTATTCACGAAGTTGGATGATACTGTTCATTTCAAGCGTGTCAGTGACTAAGGAACGGATATTTACACTTATAAATATAAGTAAATACAAATCATTCCCGTCACCCCCTCGAATGTTTTCTAACATTCCTTTCGATTCATAATAAATGTTATTCACGGAGACAGAGCCATTAATCCGTAGCCTTATCAAAGAATGAATCCAAATGAGGGACGTAGTAAAAGCGCGTTTCGGAGAAGCAACACACATCCAGTTTTATAGACTCGACAGAATGCTGATCAGATCAAGTTGTTCTTGTCTACTTGTCGGAGAGTACGGACGTTAAAAGCATCGAGGTTTAGAAGTTGTTTGGATCCGAATAGATGAAGGCTGAGTGTTGAGCAAGCGAAGAAAGTGTAATTGATTGGATCAGCCTGTCGGAGCAACGATAACTTCAGATGCTTCCCAGTCGACTGTGTTGTTGTAAAACGGTTACTTGGAAAATCTAACTCATTTGTCCAGAAGTCTAAATCATTTGGTTAAGAGAGGCTTGCCTAGATCGGGGGCGGAATGGATGAGAAATTGTCATCTCACTCTAATTGCAGCTGCGCGCAGTCAATACATTACAAACCACAACAAACTTCGGAGGATTATTCGTCTTCAGATTCCTATAGAATTCCTAAGAAGTCAATTATGCGAACAACTGTGTTTGGTAATACTTATCGGACTTTTACAGTTACATAGGGTACATGCGTTTTATATATGAAAAATTAGAGCGTCAACTGGGCCATTAAAATCATAGATATGGGACGGATCACAGTTTGCTGGAGGAGGGTGAGAGTGTTGGTGAGTGTGTGACATTATCATTAGTGCCTGCCGTGGGACATGCATTCGTCGGTGTCAGGTGGTCCATGCCTGCTTGTGTTCCCAGTGGCTGTCGTATAGTTAGCCAAGGGAGATGTAGGGTTTACACGAACTGTTCTTGGGCACACAGACAGGGGTAGTAGAGTCTGATGACAATAACCTCTACCGTTCATACCAGTCGCAACCGGATGGCTCTGGAGTAGACTTGACGAACCTTATCGATGACTTGGAAGGCTTCATCCGGCTCAACTTGATGACTAGTGTCAATTAATTGAGGGCCGATTGAACAGGAAATGAGCTTTCTCAATGCGTTGCCAGGCCATTTCGGGAGGTGTCCATGAAATGCTTCCTATAGTCGCCTTTGGTTCTCCCAATGTAACCAGGCAGCTGTGAGAATACACACAAAAGGACGGGGATAAACTGGGCAAGCTATCTTTGAGATGTGGCACCAGTACCAGGCAGGTATTGAGGATTAGTGCGGATCTTCCGGCTTGCAGCCACAGTCAACCGTTAAGCGATCGGAGTGCCCTTTGACCGAGCGTACATTTTCTACACTCATTCGTTCCGTACGCGGAAGACAACACTGCCACAATTGGGAAAGTAGTTCCATTGTATACTGATTAGATCGTACTCACTGCCTAAGCATCACTACACAGATAATAGTGCGACATACAATCCGTCAGATTGCCATTTTTTGATCTGTTTGACACCAGTGTGCCTGAAAGAATCGGAGTCTTAGCCGGTATAACACTCCACATCAACACACTACTCAAACTTGACGACTACAGCATGGTTCGTGTTTATATGGAGGCACAATTAACACAGATTAACATCAGAAGATATCACTGGAATGAGAGGATAACATATGTACAAATCAGTCATTTGTGTTCAACCTTTTTGATGTCCGATTTCGTAAACATTGGACAGCCGTCCAAGAAGTCATGATCACAGTAACAGGTATATTTCACAGAGTTGGCCGAAAGGTCTGTGGGGGTATGACAGCTGCAATCGCTTGTGAGTGATGTTCATTTCATACTAACCAAAAAATTTCTCCACCGCTTTCCGATAATCAAAATTTGAGTTATCTCCCATCAGGTGCATCATTTTTATCAAACTAATCTGCAACTAATATCTCGTTACACACAAATGGCTTCCGTTTTCTCCACAAGCTGAACTTAACCCCTGCTCGTTTAAGTGATTTTGACTCTCCACTTAAATACTTTGAGTTCATTCTGAATAAAGATGGCCGATGACCCTACCCGGCCAACGTAGAAGCCATTCAGAAGATACCACCTGCGACAGATGTACCAACTCTACCGTCATTACAGTTTCCTCCTCCCGGAAATGCATCGAATCAGATCATCAATGAACTGTGTGCTCACGCAAGATTATCCGTGTGAGTAATCTAGAGAATGTATACAATCCTTTGGTCACATCAAAGTTCTGTTGACTTCAGACCTTCCGCTGACACACTACGATCCGACACTCCCATTTGTCATGGCTGCGGATGCATTTTTCTATGAGATAGGTGCCGTGGTGGAAAGAATAAGACGATCACGAACGCAGTCATGTCGTTTGCACCACTTAGCGAAACTACAGTCAGAACGAAAAGGAGGCCCTCGCAATAATTTTCACGGAGAGAAACTTCCACAAAATGTTGTACGCGCGACATTTCCTCCTCGCTAACGCACCACAACCCATTACTCGCAGTGTTCGACCCAAACAAAAAGAATGCCAGTTTTCATGACCAATGGATTGTAACGATGGACAACAGTTCTTTTTACCTACGATTTCTTCGTACAATACCGTCCCACAACCAGCGTCAGTCAGGCTAACGCGTTATCCAGACTCATCGGATCACAGGCACTGAACAAGGAGGATACAATGACCGCAGCGGTCAACGTCGAACGTGTTGCACATCTCATCCTCAGCGATGCTGTCCGAGCACTTTCAATGCTAGCAGAGATGACCAAGGAGGCTACCAAACTGGACCCAATTTTAATGCAAGCTGTGATGTTCATCCGCACAACTTGGCCATACGTAGACCTCAGTGGCAACTTAGGGGAATACTTCCACCGTTGAGAAACCCTTACGAGCGGGCACGGATGCATCATGTTTACCGACATAGTAGAATAAGTGTAAACCCCGCGATAGATCGCAATGACCAAACTGACCTGTACCTAATATCTCGTCACACATATGGCTCACTTTTTCTCCATTGAAAGTGTCAACTGTCACTGTTTCACAGACACTGTCGAGCTTAAGTCCTTTCATTCTGGTAAACGATTTGTAAAGATTACTGTGCAATGAATTATACACACTCGACTGAAGTTTTTCTAATGTCTTGTTGAATAAGGCGTGGGCAACACAACCCTTACCGCGCGACGAGCCACAGTGTGTAGGCGGATAGACGGACAGACAGACAGAGAGGAAAAATAGTAGACGGACGTAGAACAAGACTGACTCTTCTATGACAAACTAATCACACACACATACATACAAACATTGATAATATAATCTATGATCATCTTTGGATATGTATTACTGATGAGCTCTAATAATAGTGAAACTGGAAGCTAGTGCTTGTTTTCGAAGTGGGCTGAGTGAAAAGCTTATCTGAAGCAAAAGGTTGTGATCAAGTATGGGTGGCGTTCAATTTGAAAGAAACTCTCTCTCTACCTCTGTCTGGTTGGGTTGTCACAGCAACTGAATAGATTCTGACGCGTGTTAATGCTGTAGGCTATGTGTGGGCGGATGGAGAACAGTTTGCAAATAATATGGTCAAGACAACTAAAGAAGGTAACACACAACCAGGACAATTCTTGTCCTGACTGATCGGAAATCGAACATTTTCGCTACGATGAACACTAGACGATGATTATAGGGAAGGACAGTGAGAGACGGAAATTAAATGCTTCACGTCTGATTTTCACAATCGATACAACCATCTACAATCAGCCTCGGAGATGGGATAGGAAAAGAAATCTTTCCACGCGATTTGTGGACAATATGCCACATTTATCCAATGGTTTATTTTAGGCAATTGTGAGTAATGTAGTTCAATCTGATCCTGTACAGTTTGGGCGGATTAATAACCGTTTCGAAAACGTCTGCATGTTAGCTGTTTGAACGTTGAACCTATTACCATGCTGAAATTAGACGAAGTTAATGTCCGAAATTTCGTAGTTGCCCAACTTACACAGAAAATTTGTGAACATTTGATCAAGAAAGAGGGCGGGTTGGGATATTTTAACCACAGTCTGTCATAATAGAAGAGGAGGTAAAAATTGCCGAAAATTGTTTAGGCTTGAATTACATGGTCCACTATAGGGTTCCGTTGCATGTTTGATACGTTCACTCAGGAACTATGTGAATTGCACGGGACTGTTAAAAATGACCTACCATTCCACACGTTGTCTTCAATAAATAAGCCCTAAAAGATATTTTTCAATAATTCGAGATGAATGCAAAATAATCGAAAAAGCATTTAGTAATTTTGAAGAAGAGAAGAACAGTATCAAAGAACTTAACCACATATGATTAAAAGGAATACAATGCCTAACTTAAACGATATGATTGTTGTAGTCGATATACATTCGTTTGAGATTTATAGCTATACAAATGATCTCGTACGCTTTGAACAATCAACTACGCTGTCAGATTACGACCACGTGACTACAGCCAGTGTCGCCGAAAATATCACTGACTGTTACTAATTAGCATATCGGTTATTAAGGTGACAAGCCTGTACGAGCGTTCTGTACGTACACAGATGTTTATGACAGTTGATTAGTTGTTGAGCACAATCCCAAAGTCTTAAGCGGTTTTCAATCAATTTGCAGTGTACTAATTACTTACCTTCTGAATGTCTTGCTAGTACGTTTGACAGTGATGGTCGTGGTGGATGATTTCTTGTTTACAGACCAATCACAGACAGTTGATCGATTTCAGCTGTTGTGAAAAGAAGTGTAACGGTTAAAGAAGGAAACTTGTATAGCTTCTTGCAATCCCGATGACCGCGACCCCTTAGTTTAGTGGATAGGTGTCTGAACCACGGTTTGACTGTTATTTACGGGTCAGGGGTTCGATTTCCTGTTGTACGTGGTATTGGTGATTCTAAGCAACTTCTTTGGGGGATCTTGGTGGGCGCTTCCATGTTTGTAAGCCAGCCACAGCCGAGTTGTCGACTTCAGCCTTTGGTAAAAGGAAGTACAACAGCTAAGATGAGGGCTTGGCAGTGTGTTAGCCCCTTCTCGACAAGTATTAAGTGGAATCTTAAAAGCTATTTCAGACTATATAGGGTGAACTCAACCGACGTGATGTCACCTTCCTTACCACGACAGTGTGACTTTTCTACAGGTTTGAACGTATCTCTCGACTTAGTTCGCCTTAGCAACACGCTCTTACCTACTGTCTACAGGCGTTTCCCACCTGATAACTTTGATCGTTTCGTCTTAAAACTCCAATGGTTCACAGTAGGACACGTCACCCGTACTTCACTTACTCTGGAGGTCACACAGTTAGACAATGTCAACCTCCTCCAGGGAACTGTGTTAGACTAGATATAGAAAATGGTATTTTCACTTCACCTGCGCTTGTTTTTCACGATGATCCATCTGTTGTCGACGGTCTGTTGGTTGTATCTGGTAAAACATCATATTCCTCCTAATTACTATTCTTCTCCATGTTTCAAGAGATCACAAAGGGAGAAAGAACAGATTCAGGAGATACAAGGTTATGCAGTTATGAAATGTACCGGAAGCACACCAGTTGTGAATCACACCGTTTACGTTCGGTGGACGGGCACATGTCACTGGGTTACAAAAGCATCGAATAGGACTGACCGATCATGACGAGGTTTACTGGACCGAAGTCCTACACAATGACAACAGGTATCGGTGTTGAAGATCTCAATCATTGTTTCACGAAGACACTACACAATTATATGCGGAATCTCAAAGGTTTCTCTTTTCCGCTCAGACATCTACCTCTGTTCTGCTGAAATACAGCAGAACAAGCGGACCTGATGTTTTATCACTGGTTGCACTTGACAAGTCGTGGCAGTTTCAAGTTAACTTCTAGTTGATCTGCTAATCCAACATTCCATACTTGTCGAAATTAGTGACCACTGGAGGACGCATTACATTAATTCTCAATAAAGGAATTTCATTCGATTTCACGCGCATCCGGAGCACTGAAAAATTGTGACAATATAATACACGGTCGAAAGGATAATCACATAAACCCCAAGAAGTTCAGTCAGTTTACCTATCGTCACTCACCATCAAACTATAAAGTTCATGTTTGTCTAGATCGTTCCATTCTGCGATCGTAGGATGGAACACCTAGAGTTGGTCACGTATGTTTCTTAGACTAAAGCGATATGCTTCGCAATATCAGTTGAAAGGCACTACTTCAAATTCTCATGGGATCTGTCAATCATTCCCCAAACATTGACTGTCCAAGCAACTGTTTCACCGGTTGTAGTGGTTGAGTTCAGTCATCATTCACTAATGGCTATGATGTTCTACAGGGTGCAATCGTCTTCGTGTTCGTAATCTCGTTTTGTGTATTATTCATACAAATTCATGATCACACTTTTGATTAGATATCCAAACGACGTGGTGTTTATTTGCTTTGTCTGACAGTTTTATAACTGTCTAAAACGTGCCTTATCCGGACAAACCAATATGTTATTATCAGTCAAGAGAGACAGTCGGTGCGGGGAATCTCCCTTTCTATAAATAAGAATCTATTGGCTCAGCTTCCTTCCGTTAATTATCGAGAGGTTAATTTGGGTAACACTATACCATGACTATTTAATGACCATGTTATTTTCATAAAAATCCAGAAAATCACATGTTCAACGTTAAAAGATTCTCTTCATCTAACATCATTTGAACGATCGATTTTTCAACAGGTGTGTGTTGCTTCAATGAACATATCGTTCTCAAGCTGTTTTCCTTAGTTTGTTGTCAAAGGACTCTGTAACATCTGTTAAATCCTTCGGGCGTCTAACACGTTCACATGGAAATCCACGTAGACAGTTTGATGTTTTTGTTATAGCGTTATAACATGTAATAATTTTGCGTTTAAAGTGCTACTCAGTACAATTCACCTTCTTAAATTCTATGTTTGTAAATATATTTCTACATTATCCGTTAAATCTCGGTACAAACATTCATTTTTATGCAGCCGGCCTGATTTCTCCTCCATTACTCCTTACTTAGCCCCAGTTCCATAAAAAGCGGTCTCCCTATACTTGACCTAACTATAATAAACCAAATCAGTAGTCCTTTCGAGTGGAATCGATTATGGCAGTTCACTACATTTTCAAACAGTTTCGTTTTTTACTTATCACTGTTTCGTGAGCCAAGTTAATTGGAACAATAGGCTCTCATTCATTGGCTCTGTAAACATGCAAAAGATGAAAAGTCACCTCTGGGGTGTGTGTGTGTGCAAAAAAAGCATAATTGCTTCGAAAAGAACAGTCCGACAGAAAGTGACGTTATGACTTTGATTACCTGGTTGTTATGACTGAGTTGACAAGGTCTGTCTGATTCTCCCCTGAGACCACAGTGAGGGTATGAGATGTAGTCGTAACTGAAGTTTATTACGATTTGTCGGTCGAAAACTACTTCATTTCCATCGTGAACCAGAGCGTATATCTTCGGGAATTCATATACTGTTCTGACAAACTTCCCAGTACTCAGTTTACTGTTGTAGCTCAATAGCCTGTTCATAATGCTCCTAAAAACTTCTCGCACAAATTAGGCTCATTATTATACCCGGCATCCATCAACCAATTAACTGTTCAACCTGAGTCTCCTTACAATCGTTCCATCAGTATGACAATTACGAAAATCCCACTAACTGGGGAGAATTAGAGAAACATGGTGATGAGCGTGATGAGCGTGTATATGATTACGGATAAATCACTTTTTCCATGACAATCCAATTGTAGATTTCGAACGGTTTTCCCCACGGGTTATGTGGTTTAGATAACAGTGTTACTGACAAATGAATCAATCCCGATAAGTTCGTTGAGTAGAGTTTACTTCCGATAGGAACCGGATATAGTTCCACAATTTAATATCCCGTTCCACTGGTGACCTACATCATTTCACATATCTGTTTTCATTTTATGCACAAGACTTTCCATTACATGCTGAAACAATTCACTTTGGTGCATTAGGATTTCCACATTAGAATTTTGGACGTGACGGCAAGAACACGATTGGCCCAACTAACCGGAAGGGACAACCAATCTTAAATAAAGCATTTCTATGTCGTTTGCGAGGATGAGCTTCTGAACGGATGCAATCCACATGAAGCCATTTGTAAACGGTATTACACTTGACTCCGTTCAGAAGGGCAATCATGCGTCAGTCATCGCCCCTTTCGAATGCTTCGACAATATTCCCACATATTTCGGGACTGATTGAGCGTACTTACGTCCATCATCCACGTACACAAAAGAACTAACAGAATGGTTTCCACGAATTGGTTCACTCTCACATTACAGGCCAAAGTCTACCACGACCACTCGTAACTTTTTATCTGTCAAAGGAAGCAACACGGTCCGCATTTTGATGAATTAGTAGGAACAGAGTCAGATGATCTGTGGTCTACTTCGACTGCTAACCCCGTTCTCATTAAGCAAAGACGTTGACACCCGTCGACTAACACGTACCACTTCTTCGAACAAAGTAGTCAATGCGAAGTGCTCTAATTAAGATGGGTTGTCCATTCCGTTTAGTTGGACCAATCGCGTTGTTGCCGTCGCGTCAAACACTCTAACGTGAAAATCCTAGTGCACTGAAGTGAATTGTAAATTGCACATCACCCAAAGTTGATCGCAGCTGTCGTATTCACATAGAAGTTGCGGTCGAACAGTAGGCAACACAGTCACGTCGTGAAAGCGTGGCCATAGCTCTATTCTCGGCCGTGGTAAGGAGATGTACTACTGGCGAGCTCTAACAAGAACACAACTCGAGTCAAGTGCTTCCTCTGTTCGAAAGGGACCGACTGGAAAGTCTTTGGGAATGCGACAGCTGCGATCATTTGTGGGTGATGTTCACTTTACATGAAGTGGATTGCCTTAGCATCTAATGGAAAATCATGTGCGAAAAAAGGTAACACGTGTGCGGAAATGTGTAGACACAAGCAACAAGTGAACGACAAAAGATGACGAATTAGCTTATCAGACTTTTTTTAAAATGCTGAAGTGCGCGTCGATTTTCATTGTCTGCTCTGAATGCTCCAAAGTTTAAATCAGTATTCAATTGATTCTACGAGATAAGGATAGGACCATCGTTGGAGTGATTACCGGTTTGGGACTGACGTAGTGTTCAGCAGCGCCGAGGTATCATCGGAAATGAAACAGTCGCTCAGGTTAACTGTTATATGGTGGTGGCTGCAGTTGTCCACAGATAAATGGTTGGATGTATGTGGGACCGGCGCCTACCAGAAGTTCTACAGAGTTGTGTTTTGCGACATGGTTAAATGTGAACATACATGGTGTGTTAGACCGCTTCCTGTCTGCCCCATAGAAACTGAACACTCACAGCTGTTGTCTAATTACTAGAGACACACAGCGCTTTTCGGAAGGAAGCACTAGGTTCAAGGTTCGCTCTCGTTACGGTTCATAAACAATGCATATTCTTGCTACCGTAGGCAACACTCAGATCGCCTGATCATCTTGGTAGGAAGCACAGCAACTCTGACGTTGATTCCAGTCAATAATCTCGCAATTTGGACTTCTGATTCGGGTCATATTCTCTGACCTATGTAAAATAGCAGAGCATTAGTTTAGTTTAATGCTGAGACAATATATCTGTTAAATGTTGTATCTACTTGAAAACGGTTTTATTTTGTCTTCGTCTGGTTACGTTTTACACGAGGGGTATTTGGACCGAAGACGATCCGGACAGACAACATGCGTCGTCGGATAACTGAAGTAGTCACTATTAGAGTTTGAGTGCTCAGTAGTGATGCTTCACGTCACAGATAATTGACAGATTCCTATAAACCGCAATGAACGAACACAGAAAATAACAACTCGCAATAACCACTCACGGCAAATACACACTATATCATTTTCAACGGAAATACAATGTGAACTGTCCAAGCTCGGAGTGGTTATCATGCAGATGAGAATTTTATCATGTAAAAACAGGTCATTTTGGAGTTCTAATGCAACCGTTACGGGAATGTGAAAGCAGAACCGAGGATACACAAGGAAGAAGCTTGCAGTTTTGTTACACAGATAGAGATAGGTATGGAAATAGTGCCAGTGGAAGACCACCACCGAGAGAGCTGCGGTCTATGCGGAACACTCCAATACAGCGTTAGAACGGTAAAAACGCCAGGCGACCAAAGAAAAAAAAGTTGCAAGTAGCATACTGATTGAGACTTTTTTTCCCTTCTGATGGTTTGGTGTAAACGATTGCCAGCGAGGTCAACAGGGATGGACTGGGGAAACAGGTTGATTAATGTACATGAACTAAGTGGGCGGTGAGTCAGTATTGGAAGGGTCGGGAACGAGAAGGCAGACAGGATCTTCGCGGGACTCAACACGAGCAGTATTCAGTCGGTTTACTCTGATGTGTTGTGAGTCTCACTAGGGTGGAAAACAAAGGCTTACGGAAACAGTTAATCGTACAGAAATGGTCCGGTGTACGATTATCGAACGGAAGTCCTAAGTGCGTCTAAATGGAAGTTCAGATTCGCGTGGTTCCGCTCTGGCCTAATACTTAACCTGGTAGGCGGTAGTTGGAATTTTCAAATAGAACACTTCAACCTTTGCGCAAAATTACTAACGTCATGATTAGTTTAACGAACATTTGTCTATAGACCCACTTTACTCTATGGTTGTAGGGTCGTATCGTAAATTAATTCTGTGGTCGTACAAACGAAGTCTTCCTTATTAGTCGACCAAACTACCAGTAACGCAAGGGTAAGTGATCAGCCCAGCGTTTTGGACTTCGTTAGACTTTCCAGACAGCCGTCTGAGTGTTCGTCTCGATCATTTGCGTCTCCACTGAATGTGGCTAAGCGTTTGCATATGACAATTTGGTCTTACCATATTCGACCGAGAAAGAGACTTTGTGATATACTATCTAGTGGAACGACTCACATACGTCACTAAGGTGATGATAACCATTTGGAGATAGCGGTGTCAACATTAGTATGAATAGGAATGTAACTGCGTCAGGAATGGCAAACGTGCTGCACACTGGGATTGGGTATAGATGGATTTTCCTGTGTTAACATCTAGTGCATGCTCTTGCACATTATCCAATTGTCCAATTAATATCCGGCCAGATGAAACGGCCTAAAACCAGTCTGACGTTGGTACAATTGTTCGGATGAGACATTAACTGAGTATTGTAAGAGAGACGACACGTCTGAAATTTATGGAGACAAACTGACATGAATTGACTGTCGTGTTATCACAAACGTTCAAGTCCCAGCAGTTAGGCAACGACGGTTCTCGAGGCATTGGGGAAGATGTCCAGTTCTGTTGTAATTTTGAATATGCGTCAACTCTTTCACATGAACTGGGTTCATTCAGTGTAAACCAATAGAAGCAATTCGTGAGAAGGCAACAGCGATCAGGCAGTTGCGAAGATGCTTATCGGTTGTAACTTGCGAAATGCGGTCCAATTGTCGAATTGTTGTCGACCTGCATTAGAATTAGTGGTAAAAGTTGGTGGCTTGTAGTCGATTTACCAATCCAAGTCACACCCTTCCAAGAGAAGTGAGAAATGCCTGGTAGCAAAACAGTTTGCAAACACCTCTTTTCCGTCAGTCGTCACTCTGAGTCTGATTTTTGCAAACTCTATTACTTCGTACGGATCGATTATGAATAGGATCGACGACTTGGATAGCAACGTTCTCTGGAAGATCGGCAAAGAAGAAGTTTCACATTGATTCCTACAGCCGGATGTATCAGGAGGTAAAACTGGCCTCAGCCTACGTAAACCAGAGCCTGCGTCTGCAACTTCCATACTTGTAATGCTTACCACCGACGATGTTTTTTGCAGCAGATAAATTCTGCTCAGCACCACCTGTGATTACCACGAAAAATATGGATGTAAACAATACAAAACTCAAATGGAAGAGACGAGAAAACGTTTAGTAAACTAATAGGAACCCACACGAAGAAGAAAAACGTGATTTACGAGTGTGTCGTGGATAAACGTGAGAACGAACACGGGAAAAACAGTGACTCCTAGAAAGCGCTTATGGCAAACATTCACTGTGACAGTTAAAATGCTTGTCGATGCTCACCCTCAAACCGCCAGTTCAGGACCGATTTTGACATTTCTTGGACTCGCATCCAGTCACTGGGTCGATTTAACATTCACACTCTGTCCATCTGAGCAGTCCAGACAAGAACGAAACTAAATGCGAAGTATGGGTTTGCATGTGAGCATAAAAAACATTAGAAACATTCTTTGGAGCTCTTACGACCATGGCCATTACAAACTGTCAGTTCGAGATAGACTGTAATCGTCCTCGCTAAAGGGGTCTAAAACAAACTACACGCAATGTGACAGTTGCGACGGAAGGACATCATGCATTCCCTACAATTGGAGTAGTTATCATGCACGTGAGTCTTTCATCATGTAAAAACGGATAACAACAGAGGTCGATTACAGTCATTATGGAAATACAAAAGCAGAACCGAAGGTATGTAAAGAAGAGACTTGCAATTCGCCTAAACAGGTAGTGAGTAAGAAAACTATGCAGTGGACACGATATATAATGCCCAGAAAAAAGAATACCAGCAACATTTGCATGCGTTATACTTCTTCCACATCCAGTCAGTCACATGAACCAACTTTTTCTTTACAAAGCACGGAACGTTACGTTTGCTGTTGTTGTGCCTATCCTTATCAGCAGGGAGATTAATACTCCAGTCCGCGTGTTCCTAAAGAGATCGTGTTAATCGGTATAGCATTTAACTAACACTGGGTAGAATTGGTTTGCAAAATGGTTGGATTTGTTTCATATTACCGCACATTGTTAATCTTCATTCCCGCAAAGTGTTGTATTCCATCAAAAAACAGTTGACTCATACATTTACGTTTTGTTCGATTGATGCTTTGAAAAATACAATTCTATTCTTCAAAGTAAACTCCACACCGCGTCATCAGTTTGTTGTATTTGGAATTGTACGGATTTCAAATCGGCACAACATTTTACTTATCCTTCAACCAAACGTTCTTGTTGCCTTTTTAGAAGTTTGGGTCATCTGTCAGAAGGTGAGAAACATCGCTATTCGAAGTCATAGTTTCCAGAGTGTTTACAATAAACGACCTGATGTGATTCCTTAGATATACTTTTATTTCGGCCAATTTCGGAAAGTTTTGATCGTAACTTTATTTTAGACCAAGGAATTAATACGAAACTCTATAGTAATCTCCGTTGGGTGGGTCATCTGTGTTAGTGTGATGTAAACGATTAAACGTTCGAACTGATGCTAGCTGATTGACTCTTAGGCATGCACAGGTCTTACCACACTGATTGTTGTTGATGACAGTTTAAATACGGCGGTTTCTATGTAACTCTGACTTCATCATCGACAGAAGCAGACTAAGAAAGTTTAACAAACGCTGAACAAGTTCATTTTCTCGAGGGCAACTTGATTGTTTTCTATGCTAAGCAATTGTTAGTGTGTGTTGTAACAAGCAATATGCACAAAGTTTCGCTAGCACTCGACAGTGTCGTAACATTTGGGTCATACTTTAAAATAGAGGAGGCTATTTTTCTGGTTGACATGAGAACGCGGGAGGATGGATGAACAACGTGCCTAGGCAACTATGACAGTCCGAGTATCGGAAGTTTTTCACTTTAGTTCTAACAGAAAAACTTCAGAATTTGATATTTGTGGAGGTTAAAATCACCCTCGCATAAGAATGCTCAGTGACCTTTTCTCCATTTTCAACATCCGATATCAGTGTTTCAACCTGGTCGAACACAGGGTTAGGAATGTTATCGCGTACACTCGCGTCACACAGAGTTTTCAAGCACTACTAACTCAGACAGATGAAATCTGACCAGTTCAAGTGTCCTGTGTACGTTTATCATCTCAGGATGCATCAAGTTGCGGTTATCACAAATCGTGGATTACACGAGATTAGACGAAACGATCGATGAGATTAGGCGGCTGTATACACACTGAACAACTTGCTGAGGTTAGCCCAACTAATTGGCTGATTAAACCAACTCAATAATACCATTCAATGAACTTAAATGTATGTTTGAAAGTGGTTTGAATAAGATATGGAGCATGGTTCCGAAGAAGTATTCGAAAGATGCAGTTGATGTTCAAGAAAGTATTACGCTAACGACCTGTAGTTTTTCACAAGAGCCGATGGAACTGACAACCCAATGTCCACATAAATGAGACACCTGATTGTTTGTGTTCAGTTACAGACTGACAGTCTCAACTGTGGTGGCCAGTTGGACGGTGGCAGTTCTCATTCAGAAATGTATCATTAAAGACGCCTACTACTTCCTGTCTGTTATCCCCCGAATATTGAGGATTGTCAGTAATTTCGACATATATGTCATTATTTTTGGTTCGTGTCATGTTACTTGTTAACTTTGGTGAGTAGTATACACCATATGCATTTTACAAATCGAGCTTGAAGAGTGGAGAACGGTGAACCATCCAAGCTTGTTGAAAGCGATTCGAATGCTACTTCAACACGTAATGACTCTTGTCTTGATTCGTCCTCAAGTCTACCCAATTTGTGATGAGAACGTGACAACCGTGCCTTCAACTGTTCAACAATATGATTATTTGGCTGAACAGAAATGATGTGAGTCCGATCGACTTTGCATAGAACAGAACACGGCCCGTACACGTTTCGAGGTATTCGTTTGACGAGTAGTTTATGAATACGTTAGGTTGCATAAACTTGCTATGAAAGCTCACTTGTTGACTATGATGTGTTAAATCAATGAGTACCTTGGTCTAATTAAAGTACACAGCTCCGTCAACTTGACCTTCTATAAAAGTGTGTGCAAAACCATCTGAATTAAATTTAGTCTTATTTTGTGGTGCACTTTTGTGACGAGGTCAAAGTAATCTGGATCATCCGCCAAACATCCAGTCAAGTACACAAAATGTGATATGTTACAACAGATAGGCAAGTTCATTTATTATCAGTGAAAACGAATGAACACTTATGTCCTCCCACGGGTGTAGCGTTAATAAAAACAGAACACTATAGCTTTTCCAGAAGGAAATAAATCTTTTCTGGTGGTATTTTAACATGTAACTAATTTTCGCCAATGTTCTTTGGTTTTAGACGGTTGTCAACATTTTTCATCATTCCTAATCCACTTCCAACTACTAGTCATGCAACAAACAAAGATTCCGCCATTGACCCTGAGTTTAGTTCGCATTCTGGAGCCCGTATCCTGGCCGCTTGGACTATTCTAGCATCCAGTTAAGAGGACAAGACAGGGTTTTCTGGAGGGAGAGAGAGAACGAATGGGGGCCTGCTCTACACGGACGCACCAACGAATTGTGATTTGTTTACGTTTTCGTTTCGTCAACGCACGAATAATACAAAAGGCAGTTCGTGCGTGCTCCCATTCTGAGGGAGCTTATTCATCAGTCATTGCTGGCGAACCAATCGGAAAAGGCCGAAATGATAGACAGTGGCTAACAAATAAACAGTAAAGGCCACATTAGGGAGTATAGTGCTGAAGAGATTGCGTGACTACACACTTTACTGTTCTCAGTCTGATCGGTATTCGTCCTGATCTGATGAACGGGCGACCCTACATTCAGTCAATGTACTGTTCACACACTAAAGCCTTCCCACGTACAGGCTGGATCTCCTGAACATTTCTGCATTGACTACAGGTGAGATATGGTCAAGCTAGTGTGAGTAAACATTCAACCACAGTGACTTATCAGTATCTCTCAGTTTATCGGATCAGCCGATGAGGAGGCACAATAGTAGTTCATTGATTAGTCAAATTCTGTGAACAGAAAATCATCTGGTGTGTGTTATGCTTTCTAATTTCCGACCGGTCGATTAAACGTAATTCGTAGTCAATTGGGACCTAGTCTGTGTAATCCGTGGTCGCTGACCTATTCTGATTTGTGGCTTGCATGTTTGGTTACCAAGTGTGGGCACTAGACTGCCATTGTTTGAGTGGGCGTCAAACCGAGGGGTGTTTTTCTTGAATGTTTCAATGTACGTTAAGCATAAACAAAAAACACTAATTTACTGCTTTTATTGATAGTGTAGTGCGGTATCTCTGCCAAACAAAAGACTGTACAACAGGGGATCGGTACCGTTAATCCACACTAGAACAATGCTTGAACCAGGGTGTAAATGTGTTGGTCCCCGGACTGAGGAAATTCGCTTCTACTGTTTATATCCCTTAGTTTATCTCACCAAACCGACATTTATTCTCAATACTCTATCTACTCCGTCTTTGTTTTACTGAACTAATATGCCATTTATCGTCTCCGGTGCGAGTAGCCATTCTTGATCTGGCCTACTTTTGACCTTGCTGATCCCGTTAGGAAACCATTGATTTTGAGGGACAAGACTATCGTCGTGAACGATTGAGGTTTATCTATTTTAGTTACTAATGCACTTTCTCTAACAGTGTCGCAGAAATATTTGGGTCCAATCCTGTCTTCAATTTGAGGATTTGTTTTCGGGCTACGCGTAACTCAACGATCAGACGTGGATTGTTACACAGGAATACTCTCCTACAAAAACCAATTGAGGAGTTTGTATATTTCTGTTAAATGTTAATGTGAAGCCGATAACCACGTTTCAACACTATCAAACTATGGAGATCAGTCACTACTGTATACAACAGTTCTGCTATGGTGGTTACCTGGGCTGAACTTCGTTTCTGTACCCGCACTATCCCTACGAGTGTGATGGCTCGGTGAACTATTGTAGGCGCTATGAATGGATGGTCAGCTCTGGGATTTTTACACGCTTAAGGACGAGCCTGTTGCTATCAACCATAGAACGAACAAAGGACCTAAGGCCAGACACACCATACTCGTCGCAAAATTCACTCAAACAAGGGTGCAACGCACGGGTAGATTAGATAAACGAATTCTGTTCCCCCCCACCCCAAGAAATCTGGTCACACGTGTAAATACACTTTGTGTCACTGTTCGGAGTTTGGTGATGTTGATGGGGCCCTACTGCATGTACAGGTAGACTGAATTAGATTTAGTTCACTGTAGATTTTTTGCCTTTTGAGAAAGCCGCCGATTATCATGACGGCGGCGATTCTCCGCGGTCTGCATTTTACAATATGACATTCCGTCAAAAATAAGCACTAAAAGCAGTAAGACATAAAGCATCCCTGTATTAACGGTAGAAAGCTAATTCAACTTTGATAAGATGAAGTAGACCCAGAGCAAATGAGGCCAGTTAGTTGTGAGTGGACGTGTGTACGACTGACTTTGCCAAACCAGAGCAAGGCGTCTTCCTGGAATCGTCTGTTGAAGAGTTTTCAAGGAATACATGTACAAAGCCGTTTCCCACTACACTTACAGAAAAGAAAACTCCACAAAAAAGAGTTGACTAGCAATTTCGATTAGATGTAAGACTTTACCAAACATCTCTTAAAAAACTGCATCTGAGTGATTCTTTGAACAAGAAGGGCCATTTTGTATCGCTTCACAGAGTGTTTGTTGTTGGTGGGGGGTGGCTACTGTATCAATAAGGGCCACCGACTGAACGCGGCAGGTGCTCGGCATTGACACTAAAACGAAGTTCCATAATGGTTGGTCAACTGATGGAAATTTCATCTTCGAGACAACTGTGAAAACGCTCACACAAATTTTCCGTGGCCAGTTTTTCATCTACAGCATCATATATCAGCATATTAATCTGATCATACACAATGTCAGCAATTTAATTACATACACTGACGGATAATACGAACGGTGCACACTCGAGCCGATAACATGTGATCAAGTCAAATGCTTTGATTTTTGGTTGCAGTCTCCAATTAAATCGAGCTTCAGACATTGGAACTCGTAATCCAAGATTGAACAAAAACAAGTTATCATGGAGGACAAAGACACTCGAAACCTCATATGGACCATTTTTCAATATGTTTCATTTCTTATGACTGGCTTGTTCAGAACTGTCATTATTTTCACCTTATTTTCATTGGGAATGTTTACTTTCTTTTTTGACAAAAGTTTGTATCCTTTGCTATTCCGAATAAACGATACTAGTGATTATCACACGGAACTTGCAAAATAAAAATGAGTTCAACAGGAGTGGACATCCCAGTTTGGAACCCCGTTGTCTAACTCAATCTGTACTCTGTCTGGTCACCGGTTGACTGGAGTTCTGACAAACGTATGTGCGCTGCCTTTGATTCATACACTACGTTACCATGAGTTTGTGGAAACTGGGCTCATAGACTATATTGAATGTGGTGACTTTAACAGCAAGTTAATCCAACTGGATCAATCGTTTCTTTTCAACAACAGCGACCCAGTTGGATTCTGAAAACGAAGCTTACGTACACTACGATGGAATCCGGGCCCTGACTTGTGATGTCCACATGGGAGTGATCATCATGATACGGGGAAGATACCCAATAACCACGCGTGTACCCGAATTGCGTCTATACATTTGGCGATACACACAAACAAGAGCCTGTACGACTAGACAGCAAATACGAGACGCATGTAAAGACAAACCAATGACGCCTCGAAAACATTCCCCCCCAAAAAAAACAGCAAGGAAAGGTTGTAAAACGAACCGTGCCTTTCAAACAGCCTCAACGAATAATGGTCGGAGGTTGGACTGTTAGGCGGCACCACCTCCACTTGGGGCCGATTGGGCGATCTCGGTGCAAACCTTGACTGGCTAAGAGTTCAGCAACTCCAGATAGGGCCAACCACTCTACCTGGTTTTAATCGTACTGGTTACATTCGATCAAGACAGTGAAATTATCGCCAGCATCTCCGTGCAGGCAACTACCAGTACACAAGATAGGCGAGCGTAGTACACCTGTTCAGAATATGGCCAGCTGTGCGAATCGAATGCTGAGTTTTCGACGCATATTCGTGTGCATCGACAAAGGAATGGTCCAGAACAGGAAGTGGACACTCAGCCTGCCACAACCTTTGACTGTGACCGCAGCCTTCCTACCAAAATTGGTCTCAGTCAACACAGAGGGCATGCACATCCCATCGAACGCAACCATGAGAAGCTTATATCCATGAAAACCACCGGATCCAATTGGTCTCAGCAAGAATCCGCTCCTCTTGTCAGATATGTCGATGTACTGGCTTCGTCGTGTCCTACTCGACGCGAACTTCATCATCGGCTCCCGTCACATTTACCTGGTCGTACTATAGAGAGCATTTGGATGCGTCTGTATGCGCTGAATTGGCAAAGGAATACTGTCTCCGCCGCCGATCCAACCACAGCCTTGCAGATTAACACGACATCGGATAGTGGGTCCCAAGCTGTTGATCACACTGAGTGGTCTGCCTGTTTGATCCAAACAGTGGGTACCCAACTGGAGTCCAATAGCCAGGTTTTCCTTCACAGCGATGAACTACTAGCTATTGCCCGCGGTCTTCAGGCAGGTATTTTCACAGTGCTACAAGCTAAATTGCTACTGAACATGCACCCTTCATTAGATTTTCCGTTCACCTGGCGACTTGTCACCCGAAAACGTGGTCGTGTTAACGTGGGAACCTACGTGATCACGAAGCAGATAAGGAGGGCTAATTGTGCAGCCATCCAAACGCTGTACCATCAGCACAATAGAGACGCTGTGTTTGCAGTTTTTTTCTGAAAACTAGATATTTGCCTATAAGATGAACCGCGGCCTCTCAGATAGCTCCAACGAATACTGGTCCGAGGTACTATCAGCTCATCCACATGTTGATGAGCGACCATCTCGAGCGATTCTGCCTCCGGACTGGTCTTTGGTCGACCCAATCACTCGAGAAGAAGTATCACACACCTTGAAACACATGGGAAACGCCGCTCCAGGTTTGGACGAATTGTTTTCCAAAAATTTAAAGCGTATGAAAGCTGATGCCTTGGCCGGATACTTCAACCTGTTCCTGCTAACCCAAGGTTGTCCAATCCATTTATACCGCTTTCGCATCACGTTTGTACCCAAAGTGAGCAATCCTTCATCTCCATCCGAGCTCAAACCCATCCCCGTATTTTCAACTTTGACAAGTTGTTTCCACAAGATACTGGCCGATCATTGGAATACGATTCTGTAACTGCCCGCTCTCCGGTTTGCATTCATACACTGTGACGGTTGTCACGAGGCGACCTCACTGTTTCATGCGCTGCTTCGAAACCTACGCACCACGTCTCCAAGTTTGTGTGCGGTTTTTATCGACGTGTCTAAAGCGTTCGATTCTATTTCAAAGGAACCGATTATCAAATCGGTCCGAGCTTTCGGTGCTGCTCCACTTCTAAAGCATTACATTGCCGATTCCTACAGGAATGCTTCTGCCATGTCCAATGGATCCACCCTCTGTTCCTAACGTAGTGTTCGCCAGGGTGACCCGTTGTCCCCGCTTCTGTTCATTATGGCAATGGATGAGGTGTTGGCGCCATCTCGACCGGAGCTTGGTTACCAGGTCCACGATACACTGGTTGGCGGTTTCGCTTACGTCGACGATCTGATCCTTCTAGTTGGAAATCCTACGCGTCTTTTCGAGAAGCTTGCAGCCACTGTTAGTGCGCTGGAACTATCCGGACTGAAGACCAACATACAGAGGACTAAGCTCATGGTCATTCGCGGTGACTACAAGCATAACGCAACCGCCATTTCTGATGAGTCTATCCACTTCGGCCCTGACATTATCCATTCATTAGGCACTTATCTAGGTACCCCGTTCACCTGGAAAAGTAAAGCGTTTACTAATCACTGTCTGCAACTTTGTACGATGCTGGACGAAGCTACTAAGGTGCCCTTGAATGCATACTAACGTCTTGAACTCCTGAGACAGCATCTGATCTCGAAGATGAATCACTCATTAGTGTTGAGTCCAGTCCACCGTAACACGTTCAAAGCTATGGACTTCACGATTCGCCAGTTCGTTCCGCAGTGGCTCCGCCTTCCTAAAGACACACCAATCAGCTACATCCATACCCCAATTCGTTTGGGCGGCTCGAGCATCCCGTGTCTGTCTACCACTATTTCAATCTCGCGCAAATCTCGAGTGGAGAGACTTCTCTCCCGTCAGTGTACATTTCTGCGGAATGTGGTCAACGATTATTCGTTTGACCCTATCTTGAGGGAGGTGAACATCCCGGCCGCGTTCAGGGTATTCGGTTAGCTTTAAAAGTTAGGCGTACACGTAAAACAGTTTGGTCAAACGTTGATTGCTATAACTCAAATGCCGACGAAATCACATACTGAGGGAATATCTGATTTCAAAAGCAAGTCACTTGCTAGTCCTGAGTGGAGTTCACCGTAGCACACGCAATCGTATGAAAATATAATCTAACGGTTTATTCAACGGCGGTTTCGACTTTCTAAACGCAAACCAAATAGCCACATCCACCCGATAGTTATCTTTGGTGAACAAGACATTCTAAGTTTAACTAACGTCATCTCTATTCTTCCGTTGTTTAAGAAATGTGAAACACGGAATTATCTTGATCCACTTCAGCAACACGGAAGAGAAACTCCACGAAGTATCAACGTTTCGTTTATTCTCATTGATCGCCATAATGGGCAACACACTAACGAATATTGACATGGCAGATAACAGAACAATGGGTAATGGTAATAAACGACGGACAACGGAGGTATATGCGACCAACTCTGAACTTTTCAACCAACATGAAGGCAGGAAAATGACTGGTCTTCCAACAGAGCATTATTTTGTCGATCAGTCCGAAGGCAACATGGTCATGAACCCGTTCATATTTAAAGGGTTTGTGACCAATAAGAAATTGTGCTGGTAAATTTGGATCAGACAAAAGCACAAACAATACAGCGGGGTCTCAACCAGAAAACGAGTGTGTAAATGGGATGCTGTTGTAAACCCTCGAAAAATATAATCTGGTTCGTCCTCGACGTACCAGTGCGCTTGGTAGAAATCAAACCCACTTCCCTGTAATGTTTAGCCCGGAGAATCTCGGACCCGAAAATAGCACGATTGTCCAAGTATTTGCTTTCAAGATAAGCCAAAAGACGCGTAGAAAAATCAGCTTTGTTCCGTCCCAAAACGTATGCGACAAGGCGAAAATAATACAAGGTATTTGTATGGTGCATAGCGACCTACAAACATTCGTGATTCACAAAGTCGGAGGACATGTGCCGAAAACAATAGTTAAGGTCACTAAATCACCACTGAGCATGGCGGGATAAAGGTCGGACAAGTAAAAAAAACAACGTAAGCTCTCCACCGTTCTGAACAGTTCTGCTAATACTGTTTGAATTAATCGTTTTTCTCGAGGATAAAGGTGGTTTTGTACGGAAAAAGTGGACTGATTAACAGGTACCAAAAATAGAAACGAAATCTTGAGAACGTTCATGAAGGTGGGAGAATTATACATCTGTGCCAACTTTGAAAGTTACGTAAAACAGTAATGTTTTAATTACTGGTAAGTAGTTTGGCAGATTTAATAATTTAGAAGAAATCCATTTGCGAAAAATCTGGACTTTAGCTGGATTCGAACCAGCGACAGAAACATCATGCCCAAACGCGACTAGCGCTCTACCAGCTGAGCTACGAAGCCACACCTGAAGCTCAGAAATGTCATATTTGGATCCTGTTACCCAACCAACCAACTGTGTCATATGGAATCCACCAAGTGATCCAGCCGAATGACTGCCCAAGCAGTAGTTCTCGATCAGTTCACGCTGGAATCCACCAACGCCACCGATGAGCAGTGACATTGAATTACTGACAAGTTGTTTGACTTTCTGTAAGGCACTCTCAAGCCTACTGAGAAAGCGATCATACTCGAAACACCAACCTTACCACGTCGGTCCCCGAGATAAGTCTTTCTTCCAGAAGTTGGACCAACTGTTAACGCCGACCACCGATTCTTATTCAGGTTGACCCGATGAACATCACCTACTACGAATCTTAGTCTAGGAGGTGTCGAGGAATCACATACTGCGCCAGTTTGGAAATTTGCTTAAAGTAGTAATGTTTTGGGTATTTTGCAAGGCAAATGTTTTTTTTTTTGGGGGGGGGGGGACTGGAGACTTTGCCGACATTGTACCTATAAGCACATGACAACATGCCATATAACGATATGATCACAGACAACTTCACGGTAGAGGTACTGACTACATCAACATCTTTTGGTTCTGGTTGATTAGTTAAGCTTCCGTGAATGTCAACAACTTCAGGTTCCTAGTACGTAACAACACGGTGAGCAATTTTAATGGGACGATTCAGTGACCTGTATTCAAGATAGGCTTAACAATCGAAGACGCCGGGTTCCGGCTTAGCCTTTGGGTCATCGCGTTCAGTAACCATTCAGAGATGTGTTCAACTATTCGTTGTTGCAAACTCCGGTTCGTTCTGTCAATATAGTTGTTACCGCAACTGTAGATGACCTGGTAAATTAGGTGAAAAGCAGTAGAGTTCGCTGGTTCAAGGTCGGAAACATGATAGACAATAATGCGAGTGGAAAACAGCATTCGTAATTCGGTAACTGGGTGTAAGCGATTCGAAGCTGACCGCAACTTCCTGCATACGAACACCTGTAAACGTCACATTCAACCCAGGTTGACTCTTGTAAGCAGTCATACTGTGAATTTTGGTCACCTCTGGCTTGTAGTGAATTTCTATAAACTTTTTCGGATAACTATTGACCAGTAAAACATCCCGCAGAAATTGTTCCTATTTGTTGATGCTTTCACCAGCACATACCTGGCTGGTTCTGTGGAACAGGATTCGGAATAAATCACACATGTATGTCATCGGAACAAACCATGGAAAATAATATACGGATACGCTGCACATTTTATTGTACTACCTTCACACCGACTGACAAAAATGTCTGAAGATGATAGGCTTTCTTCAATCTGTTGTTCACAAGAAATCGTTAAGTTGGAATGGGATGAATTCAGAAGTCTGTGGAGTTAAAATGAATCTTACCTGCAAAATTGATATGTCGTTTGTAGATAATGCTACTGCCGATGGAATTTGAAATTATTCCTTCGATCATCCTGACGAATATGTCAGCCAATATCGGATCCAATGAGCTGTCAACTGCTGCACCATTAGTCTGTTTGTAAGCAGTGAAAGTGAGATCGAATATGGTCAGAACACAAAAGAATCAAATTTCCAGTGAAATCTGTCGGAACCTAAAATGGTAGATTCCGGAGGGAAATGAAGGTGCGGAGAAAATCGACAGGCATCAGTGGATTCCAGTGTGAACTGTTTGAGAAATTCTACTGGGGAAGTCGATCTCTTGGATCATTTGATTGATTGCATATGAGACAGTGAGAGGGGTGGGTAACAGAATCCAAATGTGAAATTCCTGAACCCCCGATTTGGCTTCGTAGCTCATCTGGTAGAGCGCTTGCCGCGTTTGGGCATGGTGTTTCTGTCGCTGGTTCGAATCCAGCCGAAGCTCTGACTTCTCACAGTTGACGCTCTCTTAAATTGACAAATCTGCCGAACACTCAGTGGTAAGACGAAAATTAACGTTTTCGGTGCACAGCAACGATTTACTCCAGTATATCGGTCTGAAGTGGCATTGTGATCCACTTGGTCATGCTCACAAATGAAGTCAGTAGTTTCGTACAGCAAAACGTTTGTGACCAGTGAGTGAACGTCTACAAATCACGTCATTTCGTTAGCAAGATTGATTTTGTTCAGGTCACTGATCAGTTCAAAATAATTGTTGATGGACTGTGTCTGAAATTCTTGTTGTAATGGGGTTAGAATAACGACTAGTCAATGTACCAAACTTATGGTAAGGGGAGTTTGTTACTGCCAAAATGGGCTTAAGTGGCAATGCAGATTTACACTTCTTCAACCGGTCGTTAAGTTGGGGGGTGTTGTCGATTCACACAGCCTCATCACTAACCCATAGCCGTAAGAGTAATTGAAGATGTTATCCTATGAGGTTTTCTATTTCGCTAACATTGTATATTCGCTTTACTGGCAGAAACTTTTGCATTGGTTATGCGTCTATGCTCTACCACTTGAACTACCTACTTACGCTGTACCGGATATGTGCATGCTGAATACTCGGAGTTTCCTAAACATCATCGATACCCTTACAAGGACGAATATGGTCTTGACTGTTACTTTTGCTCACAGCCACCTTGCTATGAAAAGGAAATTTTCCCTCCGGATGAGTGAATGTTTCAATTTCCTGAAAAGCTGTTGACTTTGAAAACTTGTTATCGTTTTTTGTATTTTTTAAAACATTCCAACGAGGCACTCTCACTTGTTTACCCAGGTACTAGCTGACTAGAGGAACACTTAAGGGTTAACATTCAGACAACACCCTAGAATTTATAGCCATGTTATTTTTTTAAAAAAATACTTTTTCCATTGTTTATTTTCGTTGTCAATATATATTCCGTTGAAAAAGGTATGTGTAATCTGTTCTGTAAAAAGCAATGCAAGACAACAGGGGAACGAGCGTATGGTACATTTATGAAGAGCGTATTCGGTCTGATCTATTTCCAATGCAGTTTATCAAGTTAGTATCTAAAACGAAATATTTTTCATCAGAGAACAGAACTGTTTTCTCATGGAGTTTCCAGCCGGCCTCCTTCGAAACAAAAACACTAGTCTCGGTTCTCGCTCTTGTTAAAGCTCGTCATTAGCGAACAGAGCCACAACCACCTACCACTCATCAGTAACCAAAATCTGCTTCAACAAGTTGGTGGTTTCTGTTATTTCGGCCTGGAGAGAAGTCCAAATCGATGGGGCATCGATTGGAGTTAACAGAACAGTTGTTGTGTCTGCTCTCGAGACGATCAGACAATCAGAACACTACTCACAAACAAAAGTGGTTGAGCGTCCAAACATGATAAGTTATTCGTGTCTCATTTGAGGTTAATGGCGCAGTGGTCAACACGGTAGCCTCATGAAGCGTGGCCGGAGTTTAAGTCCCAGCCATGGCAAAGATATGCACTACTGACAAGGCTTAATGAGAGCAAAACTCGAGTCTAGTGCTTTTGCTGTTCAATAGGTGCCGACTGGAAAGTCTATGGGAATGCGACAGCTGCGATCAATTATGGGTAGTGTTCAGGTTATAAGAACGGTTCCTGATAAATCCCCATCCTAGACTGTTACTTTTATATATCAAATTAAGCAACGACAAGGGAAGGTAATGATTAAGAATAGAACGGCAATGAGGTGATTGGATAAAACACAAACGCCACTTCAGTGTGTTTATGCTCACAAACGAGGTGGGTTTTTGGAAGGCCGGTGTTAATTAGGGTGAGCTGGAGATAAGAGAACAAATTGCCGGGTGTATGTGCTTGGGAATGGTAATTCCAACGTGTGAACCAACTGCCTTTCAACTCACAAATCCCGGTGGCGTAATCGGATTGCTACCGTCTCGACTGTAGACAGAATGCGTCACTTGATCTTTCTTAACGCGGCGACCTGGGCACAGTAGACGATAGGGAACGCCCTCTGTGTTTCAGTGTCACGGGCACAGCCAATCAGTTTGGACAAAACGGATGAATGAACTATTTGATGCCTCCTCGTTGTTCTGTTCGCTGAACAGAAAATCTTGTTTTCATTATTTTTTACGGGGGTTTTCAGTTATTTTGAGGAAGATGGCCATGAAGCAACGTCATTCTCATGAGGTTAACAAGTTCACATAGTGATGTGACTGTGGAAGAAGTAAATAAACTTGTAGAAACTCATCATCGTTTTGCTGAAATTCTTAACGGATTATCATTGATGAGCTAAATAATGCTGAAAGCTCTTTCTAGAAAATTATTTTCCAGAATTATTCGTTCCCTGTCACGGTCAGCCAATGTTAGCGTAGTTTCAGATGATGTTCTCAAGCATGTGCACCATCTTTTACCACGGAGACGTGACTGGATGTCCTCTTCCTCGATTGGAAGTTCAAAATACTATAGACTGTCGTTACCAGATTGAATACACAAGTTCAATTTCTGACGGTTTGGATTAGTGGCGATTGTATTGTACGCAGCCCAGGTTGATTATCTAGGTATTTAGATGTTCGCCGATACGCTAATGTTTGTGCACTGATTATGTCACCTCGTTTGGTCGTGAAACGTGTTATAACTTAAAAGTCAAACCCAGTGAACATCTGAATACGCAAGTTCCACTTAAATACATGCATGGTCAACCGTAGAATCAGCTACCCATGTTTTCTGCTGAGACGGGCTGGTTCTGTGCAAAGTCGGTGGACGTTTCTGACTTATTCTTGTCAGCACCTATTCCTTAGCATGGCTGTCTCCTACAGGAGCACTTATGGGTCATGACAAAATTGACAGAAATATAACAAGTGTAGAACGGTTGGATTGGACAAACTCATCGATACGGTAATCAATAGAAACTCATTAAATTGATATTTGTTTTGTGCCACAAGTTCTGTTTTTAATTTCGTTCCGGAAAGTACTGACTTTTCAACAGCACGTCGTATTTCTCTAGGCGAATAAAGGTCATGGTGTTGTTCTCATGAATAAGGACAAGTACATAAAGAACCTGAGCACCATTTTTGAAAGACCAGTGAAATTTTGTGGTGGATTATACTACTGAAAATTACTTGTTGCCAGAAAAATCAAAAAGCGAGGGAAATTCATATACTGCAGTTGCATGGTCATATCTCTCAAAAACTAGGAGTAGCATATGAAGTCAACCGTCAGTGAAACACCATGAATGAGAGCCGGGTAAAAAACACACAACAATTGAGCGTCTCAACAAACAATTTGTGTGTGAATAACTCTGCTCATTTTAAATCCTATAAGGAAGTGTTATGCTGGCATTACTTACACGATCCCTTCGAGTTAGCAGAGACATTGGAACGCGTGTTGGTGAGTTCACAAGTTACGTATTTGGTTGACGTTGACTCTCTTCTTATACCATACATATGTTTCTCTTTCTGAGACAAGTTGAATTTCTCTAGGCTAATCTCTTGCCAGAAGTGTGATGAACATATTCTAGGATCTCATTTTACTGTGTGAGTTTTAAGGGAATGCTTACAGATATATGGACTGAGTGATTGTGGGTAGTCCTGGGACCCAACGTTAATTGATAGTTTCTTGAAAGTGACTGAATGACAAGTCCCAACTAATACTATCTAAACCACATTCTACACAAGCTTTATTGAAGAAAATGTGATTTTTTTTACCAGTATTGATCATTTTGATAAGCTTTTAACCCTCTCAGTTTTATTCGCCTTAATCTACTGTTGCCTTACGAAACTGAATCAAACGGCATGTTAGCTTTTTTTGGATATACTTATCACTAGGCGTAAGAATATGACATTGTAGCCGTGTGTTTATCCGGGCAGTAACATAAGGCGGCAATATCTTTAGTCCTCCAGTTTTATACTAATAACATGTAGGCGTGGGTTGGTGAAGATCCTGTTCCATAGGACAAGGCTTATTTGGATTCCTGATATGATACAGGCGAGATGAAGGACGCCAAGATAATTTTTACTCATAAATGGATATAGGAAATTCATTGATATGGTGAGATGAACTAGTTCCGACACATCGAAATCCAAATGAAATCACCAAGTGTACATTGAACTCTGCCGTATCCTGTACGTATGTGGCTGCCCAATTACGCTCGGTTCAAACCACCAAAGGGTCAGCTCTATATAATCGCAAATGCACTCTGTTTATCTATTCCGACTTCCACATCGTCTACCAGATCAGTCGCAAAACAGATCGACAGCTATCCCAATGAGTAGCACGGATGAATAGAACAACTGATGACGCAACAGTCTCAATACAGTGAACCCGTTGCCTGAGATTCCACATTGCTGATTGTTGTGTCCCTCTAGCTACCGATTACCAGGTTTAGTTCGATCAAAATATTGTCACGAAACCAGAGCACAAAGTCACTCGACTTTAGCGACACTATACTAATGCAAACTCATCAGATGGCGATGTGTGCACAAGAGTGTTTGGCTGTTGTGATTTTGATTACCTCATATATGTTGTACGGCTATATACCGTCTGTCACTGTGTGTCTAATGTGTATGATCTAAATGTTTTACATTGGTGACTAATGAGAGTAGACGAACTGTAAATTTATAGCATATATTCTTTCTGTTCTGATGAGACTGTCGAAGGGAAATCGACGTTTCAAGACAGCAGTAATGGTAGCAGATGTCTAGATTATAGTTCCTTTGTGCGATTTAGTTTGTAACGTCAAAAATATGGAAACCGGTCACGGCCATCGATGTTTACGACAGACCGGACGTTTCACTTACGTTTGAAGTTTGTTGCTGATGTTGTGCGGTTGCAACCACAGTTTTAATTGAAGTTGGCTTGTCTGCCAAGGCAACAGACAACACCATGGGTACATGCAACTGTATTTTGAATGCGTCATTTTGACGGTCGTTTCTTTGACCGTGCGCATGCATTCACCTTTTGCGTCTGGACGTGCAAGCCGGTCGAGTGGGTGGAATGTGTTTTTGAACACGCGGGAGCCAAATGTCAACACAAATTAGATCATAAGGCTTGTACAACCGATGAGATCATCCGTCATAATCGCCGGCACTAGTAGCAACACGAAGCCCAACTGCACATAATCAACCTTGACGTCGTCTTTCCAGGTCTGTTTTCGGTTGCTATGTGAAGAAGTGCGCTCCGGTTACCAGTCCATCGACATTATGACCTGACTAGACAATTGTTCGACCTGACAGTTTGGTTTCTCGTCTCTTCTTCCGGCAACTGCATGTGTGATTTTTGTGTACACGCGCGTATTATGGCTACCGGTTACATGAGTGGTGGCCAGATGTTCACATGTATCCGACGCCCTACCCAATCACACACTAACACATGTGCATGTTGTGAGAGAAGGGTCCACCACGTAGAGGCACGCATGCGCACTGGCAACACTGCAGGGGGGAGGGGGGCAGACGGTACATGTGCGTTCGCGCACATGCCAGACAAGTCAGCTCGGTGACACGGCTTGCCAATGGCAGCGAATAGGGGGGAACGGACGGGTGGAAACGAGGAGAATGTACAAGAAAACTACCGGAGCAGAGGCCAATGCATTCAATAGCATGCTCCTGTTCTGACAGCCAGTGAGTCCGCGCTGTGTAAGGTCCTGTGGTCGTTCCTTAGGTTAACTCAAGTTGTACTCTTCTCAAAGCCACTGCTTCTGTTCAGACAGTGCTGTTTTGCTAACGGAGAATTGTAATAACTGCGCATTAAAATCACTGAGCGCACGCTATAACACGAAGTTATTTCCAATGCGGTTCTTCTGCCTTCCCACTTTATTCAACGAAGTAGGTTGTTGATATGGTCAACATGTTCTGTGGTTTTACTAACAAAGCTGAAGCCTTAAAGTTTATGTGGGCAGCAGAATAATCCGCTAAATAATTCATCAACGCCATGCTAAACAAGATGTCTAACACATGCATTTCTAAATTCTGTATTGCAATGAAAGATTGGTAAATATTTTTATATATTCATCTTCATAAATATTAGACTAACCCTCATCCCAAAAGACCTTAGACGTGATGACCTATCAGAGATTTCTGATCAGTGTTTCAACGAATTTCCTGTTTTGTCAGTCCGTATTATTTCTTATGAAACCGCATGTTATCAATTCGGCATGACAAAGACTCGGTTGTAGCCACTATACCTTTTGCATATCTGTTTCCATTGTAGGCACACGATTTTCCATTACATGCAAGAGCAAATCACTTTGCTGCATTGGAATTTCCACGTTAGAATTTTGGACATGATGGCAAGAACACGATTGCTGCAACTAAACGGAAGGGAAAACTAATTTTAATTAGTGCACTTCCGATTGGCTACTTTAATAGAGGAAGGCTGTGAGCGACTTTGCTTAATGAGAACGGCGTTAACGGTCAAAGTGAAGCATAGATCATCTGACCCTGTTCCTATTAATTCAGCAAACTAATAACAGACGTCCTTACTTGAGCTGTCCGTTTTTGCCCCCTATTCCGTGTTTCTAATTGACTCGGGGCTTGTGAAAAAATCGACTGGTCTATTTCATGGTTCTCATGAAGCAACCACAAGTGTGAATGACAATATCAGACAGCATTGTGAGTTTGTGATTGTGTACAATTCTGCTCACAAACGTAACACTTCCTTTTTTGACGAGTAAGCTACCTTACGGGGTGTTGTATCGTCTTAAAGCATGAACTGTCAGCAGCTGACATCAACGAGTTCTAAATATTTGTTGCGACATTTTGATTCAGTCCTTTGCTAACCATGTTGCTGAAGATAAAATCACCCAGATAGAATAAAATGTGTTGTTGTTGTTGTTGTTGAGATATAGGGACATCCTTTGTAGAAAGTTGAAGTTCATTGCATCCTGTGTACCTTTTCATAATTGGCAACCACATTACTATGACTATGATCAGTTTGCGCTGGTATGGAAACTCCCGTCTGCTTAATTTGCTGGACAGGAGTTGACCAAATATATGCACCTGACTAAAAGATCTTGACAAATTTCAACATATTTTGGTATGTAGTCTAACGAAACATTTGATACTGTAACGTGCGGTGGAAACCAGCAAGCGCGCAAGGGTTGCATTTGAATTGTGTGACAGGATGTACTGCTGTGTTGTCGACGCCGTTTTAGTTTTCGTTTGCGTAAGTCGTGTGCATGGCTTACTGGGCCTTTGACTCATGTTCGTTTGTGTTGTTTCCTTTTACAGGACTGTTTCTAGAAACTCCACTTCAGAAGAAGACTGTCCTCTGGTGTCTCCACGTCGCCCCAAAGTTGGTCCTTAAATGTAACGGACAATCAGAGAGGAAACAGCCGGTTTGCATTTTACAGTATGTACGCATGTTCACAAATACACAGACTCAGCTTTCAACCTTGGTGTTCTTTAAATTCATCGACGGTCAGTGGCATCAGCCGGTTTACCTGCGTCTCCAAACACGAAAGTTGCTGTTCTTTCAAAGAGGTAAGTACTGCAACGCAGCCCACGCGTTTTTTCAATTGTCTGGTTACGCAAGTTGTGGGCATATTTGACTAATTCCAGCCATCCCATGCTAATTTGCCCTTCCTCCTCTCTCTCCCTCTCTCTCGATTTATCACGTTTATTTTTCAAGCAGATCCCCTAGTGCACATATTCCTTTATCCATGTTCCACGTGGGTACCTTCGGCGCAGTTATTTCTAACCGATGATTTAGAAAACAACTTCTGTCCGATGTGCGTTTTGAGGGAAGGATGCTATGCTTGACCGTTGAACCTCACTTAGGAGCACAGTCGAACTGATCGCAAGGAAGAATCCGATACTTGTCGTGGGAAGTAGTACGTCCTGGAGCATGCATCTCTTGATTAGTTTGCCCATTATTGGCTTTACCATTCACACAGAACAGCGGACAGGTGAATGTCATTACGCTGAACACACTCGACAGTAGCTGATTAGTACAGGTAAAAGCTGACGGGCGATGAAATACATGTTTCTTTAGAAACAAAAGCTCATTGTAAAGCGCTCCTACAAGTCGACAAAACTTGTCCACAAGCTGTTCTCTGACTACTACTGTAAAGCGCAATCGAAACTAACAAGCGCGCATGGATTGCATTTGAATTGTATAACAGGGCGTGCTGCTGTGTTGTTGGCCCCATTTCGGTTTTCGTCTGCATGGGTCGGATTTTGACTCCTGCTTGTTCATGTTGTTTTCTTTGATAGCACTACTGCTGGAACCCCTATTTCGGGAGACCACTGTCCCCCGGTGTCTCCACGTTGCCTAAAGTTGGGTCACGAGTGCAAGGGGGTAAGCAGAGTGAAAACGGTTAACTTGTATGTTACACTATCAAAGTGTATACCAGAACATTGACATCTGTATCTCATGACAACAGTAGGCAATTTTTTTTAGACTGGTCCTCATTTAAAGCAGCGCAAAATCAACAAGTATTCGGAAGTATCTCTGAAAAATGTGTCTGCACCACCCATCATTACGGTGTTATAAGTCAGAAGTTGAGGCTGGCAATTAATGACATCTATCTCGATTGTCGATTATTATCTGCTGCCCTATTTATCCTTCCGGTTGAAACTGTTCCTCTTGTACCACCTACCAGTTCGCCTGTGGTTCCGATAACGAGTTGACACAGGGGGCTTAACTTGCAACTGTGAAAGACAGAGCATCTCCTCGAGTAGCCAGTGCAAGCGGGGACACAACTAGGGTGGTATCACAATCTCAAAAGTAAACCGTAGGACCTTCCGCCCTTAATTACATGATTGCACCAAGACGCGTGATTAGCTCCGCCATCTCATTTACAGCTACGTTACGTAGTCGCAACATGAAGATGACGATAGTCATCAAAGTTATGCAAAACGAGCATCATCCACTAATACTCCGTTCATGGAAAGTACTAACACAATCACTCTCGTTCCTATGGAGTTAAAACCGTTTGCGAGTTGACTAAAGAACTGTTGTATATCACTCGGTGACGTTTGTGAATAGTAAAATGTAAATGATAGTTGACAACCGACTGAAGCGTCCTCGGGGCCAGGTGGCAAGTGGTTGGCGGCAGTAGCCAATTAACGTTTTCTGTGGAACTTTCTACAGAACGCTGACTCGTACAGCTGGCAAATGGCCTGTGAACAAATACGGCTCGTAAATGAGTGCGAATGATTACGGTGACATCTTTTTACTAGGCTGTGTCCTTTCGCCAAATTAATCGAATTACATTACAGACCTGGGGAGAATAAATAATCGTACTTGTTCAGTAGCGCACGTATGTTGTACGTGGATTCAGTCCCACCATGCATGGCATCGTAAGCTCAGACATTTGTTACAAGTTGAACACCACTTGTATATCATATCAGCTTTCACATTACCACGCACTTTTGTGACAGTTTACTTCAAAAGAATGTTCTAGATTCGAGCTTCATTTCTGATACAGTTTATTAATAATGCATACCTTCGTCTGGACCGGAATTTATGAAGATAACGTGAAAAGTTTTAGCAAGGGGCGGGACACGAATTTGGTTTTTCCCATCGATGTGAACAATCAGAAAAAATGCATAAAGTTTCGAAAGTTGTTAACAAATACAACCCCTATACAAGTTGTAGGGAGCAAAATTAAAAAAACTTCAACTAGGAAGTAAAATCGTGTTCATTTGATTTGATATGTTTAGTTGTTTCAAAATAACTAAGATGTCTTGAACATAGGGTTATCGACTGGATCGAACAAACGACTCCTTACGTTGTTATTCCGAGATAAATGGACAAGTCAAACACTATTCACCTGAAGTTATAACAGAACATTCAGGTTTATGATGGTTCGATTTGACCTAATACGAGATTAACAAAATAACCGTTAACGTGTCCCCCTCGTAACCAAGAGGACCGAAATAAAAATGCCGGCCATGTTGAGGATATGCTTTAGTGGTTGAGTATTTCACAATAGCGAATGTCCAGCCCACTGTTTTCTTCCGAAATGGATTTTCGAACTGTGTATTTGTAAGCAAGAACTATCATCAAATAAAAATGCTGTTCAGCTGACAATAATTAAAATCACCATGCCTCCACCAATATACGAGATATCCATGAGTCCTGATATGCGACAGTCACGACACGGATTCGTCACACATGTGACAAATTAGCCTTGAACACTAATCGATCAATCAGTGTGAAAGTGGTAATCTTGCACAGCTGATGGCATACGGGAACATCATGTGCGAATGTACATGTCAGCTGACCGTGAGGATTAATCATACAGAGAACAGTGGTAATGTGCTGACACTTGGACTCGATTGGACTGTGTTAAAAGTAAATGGTTGTTCATCAAGCACCATTGCCGGTCGAAGGTTGAAGGAGACAGATTGTCTCATCAGTTTAAATTTCTAAAACTGGTCTACATAACGCATTTTCTAACTCCGGATCGATGGGCTCTGAAATAAGAAAAATCACCTCTTATTTCTGTTTCACTACTGATAGGAGTGAAGTAGTAGACTCCTGACATGCTAGACATCATTCTTGGTCGACTAAACTGAGGTAGAATGCTCCGGTTTAAGTGTTTTCAGAGTGGGTATCTGGGTAAGCCGAACGGCCCAACAGGAGGCACAAGGACCTCCCGAAAGTTTCATGAAAATTTACAATAAATCTAATCACTTGGAAATGCAAAGACCCAATATGGTACGGGCACTATTCATTCATAATCCACTTCCACTATCGATGCAGAAAATGAATAATGTTATTCACCTACTTGGAATTGTTGCTTGTATGTAGCTACTGTTGTTTACTCACGTGATTTAGAAGCGTTTATATTTGTGTCACTGTCATATAGAATAAATTTTCAAAAAGTCGATAACTACTTATCAGGAACACAATATCAATGCTCACTGGTGTAGTTTGTGGATTCCAGCGTGAACTGTTCGAGAAATCCTGCTTGGGCAGTCAATCGGCTGGATCATTTGGTGGATTCTATGTGACACGGTTGGTTGGTTGGGTAACTAGATCCAAATACGAAATTTCTCAGCTTCTGGCGTGGCTTCGTAGCTCAGCTGGTAGAGCGCTTATCGCGTTTGGGCATGGTGTTTCTGTCATTGGTTTGAATCCGGCCGAAGTCGCAATTGGGTCTCTTCTAAATTATCAAATCTGCTAAATGACATATCGATAACAAATATCTATTTGCAACGTATTTTAATAAGTTCTTAGACTGTCAACGTTTGTCTAACGCTAAGCAATCTTGACGGCAAAATTTGCCAATGGTTTCCTTTTCCTCTGTTCAGTAATCAGTTATGTTTACTAACTTAATAAACATAACCTACTCAATTGCTAATACGTTTGCTTGTTCATATTAGATTCCGTATTGCTCTTTAAATGTTGAATCTTGATGTGTATTCTGTGTAGAGTGAAACCAAAACTGGTTGATTCTGACTTAAGGTTTTTACACCCAACTTCTCCCCTTACGTTTCGAGTCATTCTGCTACCGTTGTACACAAAGATCCTGGAAGAGCTGTCAGTCAACTGTGCATAAACATATCGCTATCTTAATTACCTACTACTCTCATCATTTCAGTAGTATCAAGTTTTACACAGGACACCTCTGAACACAATCTTCATTCTCACTGCATATTACAGCAGTGATCATGACATCGCCTTTTTTGCCTGTTGGTAGCACAGTATTACCGTCATGACTGAGAATCCTATTAAAATAATTGTAATCGTAGAAAGCTGGACAGAACGTGTCCTGATTTTTTCATCCCTTTGACCTCAGCGATTCTACTGAGCACGTTAAAACACAGAAAGACATCATTCGATGGAATGATGAAAACTGTTCAAAACCCTATCAGAGCGCTCCCAACATGTTTCACGGACTTTTTGTTTGCTTCTTGATGTTTCCGAACTGGCGTATTGGGTTACAAATACACAAGCTCATTAGATGTTTGCTTTTACATTTGCTGTGGAGTTTTTATGTGACTAAACGGTAGTGTATCCACAGTGTTCTGTTTGGAAAACCTCCAAACGCAAACACAAGTGTATAGTCGAACGTACAGCGTAGTTCTGACTGCATGTTCTAAGTACACGAGCTAGGAATCTGAACGGGAAAGATCCAATCATTCGACTGAATGGTCTACTGGATAACCGAATATACCAACAGACGTCAACTCTTGTCTAACATCACTTCAGTGTGTGCAGCGCATATTGTAAATTTTGGTAGCCGAAGCCGTTTAAAAAATATCCTAAGAATGTGCGGTCGTCACGCCACGAAAAGAACCTGGGACCGGCCCGGTTGGCATTCTCTCATATTACTGATTAACAGGTTTTATTCATTTGGGAAAAAACCAGTTGCGAAAAACCGGGGCCTCGACTGGGTTCGAACCAGAAACAGAAACAGCGTGTTCTTATTCGAAAATTCGGATGATAGAGTGTTAGGGCGCCCACCCTGTTACCGTCCCAAGGCGCCTCCGCCGTGAGAAAAGAAAAAAACGATTGACTTTTTCCTAGTTAGCGGACCTGCTCAAGGCGGCCGAGTGGCTAGTTTTTACCTTCTGACTTTTCATTACACTGTGCCCATTAGTGACCCTAACTATCTTTTTCCGGTAAATGCCTTTCTCTTTTTATGATTCGGGAATGTTCTTATGGCCACTGTGCCCCATATAAGTACTTTGTCTTTGTCGCCTTGGTCGCACACGTTTTGGGGCGGAACAAGGCTATTTTTTGGTACGCGTCTTTTGGATTGCCTTGGGAGCGATTAAGGGGACAGTCGCAGTACTTTCCGGGACCGAGATTTTCGCGTTAATTATTACCGGGACGAGAATCCGAATTCTGGCAAGCGCATTACGATAGCAAGGACGAACCAGCTTACCGTTTAGGAGGTTTTACAACATAGATTACTTGTTGCATTTTTATAGGCTGCTTCTATCATTGGTTAGGCTGTTTCTTCAAGTTTCTTCACAAATATCTCTTTCTTAAACTCACCCATCTGCTAACGAAAATGTTTGGGGCATGGTGATGCACGTTGATGTTAAGTCCCAAGCTCGGGTATTTTTCGGAAGTGCAGCCTACTGTCTGAACTGAACTTCAACGCACCGTTTATTCAACTTCGACTGTCTGACCGAACTAAGCGAGCGGTTACTGTGATCACGCGGAGTACACTGTATATGCATATAGAAGCGTTCAACTGAAGTCTAAGTTATTACGTAACGGTTAAGTGGTTGTCCATTCGTTCGGAAACGCAGCAGCCAAGTAGTAACTCTTTGTTGAACGTGTGCCCGAGGTGAGGACTTTGCACTCTCAGAAATTTTCTGGCTGGTTCACTTTAATTGAAAGCTTCAAGTTGGAGTTCCGCTCTTACTAAAGCCAACTTGTGCTGGTATGGGTGGTGCTTGGAACTTCGGGACTGATACACCCTAGGTGATTCCTTCCAAAAAACTGCCCGTAGCTCATCTGACAGTACATATTGTACAGTACATGAATCAACGCATATTTCGACGTGCAAAATTTAGGTTTCTATGAGATTCGAAACATCAACAAAATCTATGTCTCTCTAGGCGATAAAAAAACTAGTGCTGGGAACTCGGAAATTCCAAAGTTTCGATTGACTACCGATAACTTTCCGTTGTGTAAAGCATAGCTTATCAATCAAAACCCATACTAGTCACAATTGATGGAACTGGTGAAGTGTATCCTTTCACTTTTTGTCTGTAGATTTATAGGTTTTTACAGAACGGAAGAAAATCTGTGCTTGTTTGAATACTCCCATACACTTTCTCGGCATGCTTCGGGCAATTAACTTTAACGTAGTGGGGTTCATGTTAACGTCAGGGCTGCTTTATCTAGTTGACGAAATCGATCATCTATTAAAATGACGACACCTGATGGATTAATGCGTCTGTAATCAAAGCAACCTATTGTTCAGTATTAGTTTTCACTTGGATTTATTAGTTTTTTGTATAAATTTAAAAGTTATTGCATATTAGGTCTCCATTTCCAGTTTTTCCTGTCGCAATTGACAGGTCACTCAGTGTACCAACACACATACTCAGAATTCATAAGAAGTCTGAAGGAGTTCAGGACAGTGGCGTACATCTGTTCACTTGTAGGGTGTATAATACAGACAGGTAAATACCAAAAAATGAAGATTCTGCAGATTTTGTCGATCCCTCAACCGGGTGTTTTTTTCGGGGAATACCTGAACATCACCCTACGTAGCTGAATAAAGGCGAAAGGAAATCCGTTTCCAGTGCATTTCTGGAACAATCCATTGCCTGAGAACAGCGAATCACACTGTTTGTTTCATCTTCAATACAAGGACATCAGGTTTCTTATTTTGGCTCCAGCCAAAGTGATCAGAATTCAGAAAACTTATGCCACATTTACCGGTGAGTAGTCGGGGATGCTGGTTTATGTAAGGTGAACATTACTCACAAGTGATCGCAGCTGTCGCTTTTCGATAGGCTCCTCCGTTAACCTTATTTTAAAAGAAGTGCTCTACCCGATTCCACTCAGAAACATTTTCCCAGTCTTTATGGTTGTGTAGATCCCAGTTACATAATTTGTTGGAACCAGTCCAATAGAATAATACCCAGTCGGTACTCACTATCGAAAACCAGTCGATAATGAAAACAAGGACTCATCGCGTTGACCCCCGTGTATTAGTATCGACCGTGGAAAATAGAGTACATAGAGGAAGCAAGACAAGCTGGTGAGGTACGGAGCGAGTTCTGTTTTAGCTCCACGCCATACATGACAAAAAGAATAACTTGATTTAAAGAGAAGTATGTGAAAAACAAAAATCATCAAGAATGTACAGTTGAATGCGATTATCCAAAATATCATCTAATGTAGTCGCTACAATGAGGCTACTCCGGAAGTCATTTTAGGCCTTCCAATTCGGAACCGTCTGAATGTTACATAACAGGCAGTTTCATTGTGAGTAGTATACTACCAAGGCGAATGACAACGTACTGTCTCCCAGTGTATGTGTATTCAAGTCTGCCGTACAAATGAGTATACGCGTTTGTGGTTCCATTTTTAACATGACCTGTACGGGAGTTCGCGCAATAAACGAATTCGCAGGCCCAAGTGTCTTATGCGGTCACAAAACTGATGCCGTGACGAACGCCAGGATGAAGATACCCTGACCGCAGCCGTTCGCAGATGAAAACGCCCGGACGTTCCTGTAGGACTTTGGGGACGTGGTCGAAGTGGTCGGAGTCAAGACCGACAATAGAAAGTTGGCTGCCCCGCGGACGCTGGTGAAGGGCAGAGCGAAGGCGGCGCTGGACGCAGCGCGATGAAGCCCTGTGAAAATGGAGTGGGCCGCTGCGAAGGAGGCGCTAGTGGCTGCGTTTGACAGCCCGGCCGACCGCCAGGAGGCCATGCGGCGATTCAAGACAACCAAACTTGGACAAGGGGCGGATCTACCCGTGTTTACTGCCACCAAGCAAAGTTTTACTGAATAGAGCGCCACCAGAATTGGATCAAGAACAACTACGACAGTTGTTAACGGAGCAGTTTATTGAAGGTCTCCCGTTGGTTGTTGGTGACCAAGTCCGTATCGCCCATATCGTCCGTGGATGGACCTTGATTAGCTTGTGAAAGTGACGCGGGAGTTAGTAGTAATGCACGTGGCTTCAGTGGATGCAAACGGAAATGCAGACAAGCAGACACTGGAAGAAATGCAGAAGACAATGGAGCAGCTCGCAGCAGATGTAGCTGCCTTGAGAACAGCATCACGACAGAACGATCGACTAGGAGGTTGCTTCATCTGTGGGGGAAAAATACACTGGAAGAAGGATTGCTCAATCCGACGATTTAAGAGGTCTAAAAATAGTGTTTCAGGATTGTTCTTTTTGTTACGCGGGTTAACTAGTAATGGGAGCTATTGAGAAGGGGGCCGTACATACAAAAGTTGAAGTTTAAGAAGAAATAGAACAGTGCTTGGTTGATACAGGGACAGCCGTTTCGTTGATTGCTCGTGTAGAAAAGCAAAACGTAGAACCGACATCCATGATGATCAGGACGGTCAGAGGTCTACTGGTTGACGGTGTGAAAGAGTGTGGGGTACGTATCGGTGACCATATCGTAAAGCACCGTTTCATTGTGTCCCCAGAAACCAGGCAAACGATTATTGGAGTCGATTTCCTCGTTGCAACAGATGCCGTGATTGACTTGAAGCTCAGAAAGTTGTCAACCAGGTATGCCTCCATGACACTCACAGGACAGCGACAGGATAACGTCAACCAAGTACGCACGGCTAATACCCCCATTTGCACTGCCCCCTTGCACCAGTCCACGGTCGAGAAATATGCGGAAGTATTTACGAACGACAATGATCTGTACAGATTCTGCAACTGGACTGCATATGAAACACCAACAACCGGAACATTCCGACTTCACTGACCCCACAGGATACCGGTTCATCTTGAAGATGAATTGAAAATTCAAATCCAGAACATGTTGAATGAGGATGTTATCGAAGAGGCTAACAGTCCGTACAACTCGCCTGTTCTCCTGGTGAGGAAGTCCAACGGGAAGTGCCGCTTTTGTGTGGATTTTAGACGGCTGAATGAGGTTACACAGAACAAAGTTGTGCCAATACCGTCCGTCGCCGATATTTTTGACAAGCTGCAACAGGCGAAGCTGTTCACAGTATTGGACTTACGCTCCGGATACTGGCAAGTACCGATCAAACCCACAGATCGCGGAAAGACGGCATTCACGGTGGGCGAGAAACAGTATCAATTCAAGCGCATGCCGTTTGGTCTATCCGGAGCACCGTTCACATTTCGACGCCTGATGGTTCAGCTGGTAAAACGACTGCATAATGTGGCGGTACATGGAGATGATATCGTAATATACAGTAACACGAAATCGGAACATGCCGCCCACATAGATGCTGTCCTAAATCGCATTAAGAACTCAGGACTCCGGATCAATGCCGAAAAGTCACAACTCGGACTGTCATCGGTAGTGTTACTGGGACGTAAGGTGTGTCCAGTTGAAATCAGGCCTCTGCCGAAGAAAATATTGACAATTAGAGAGGCTGTGGCTCCGAATTCTAAACGAACGCTGAGACAATTTTTGGGTCGAGCAGGGTATTGCAGTCGGTTTTTGAAAAATTTTCACTCCATCACGTCGCCATTGTACGAATTTCTTCGAAAAGACAAGAAATTTGAATGGACCGACGATGCCCGGATGGCGTTCACGCGAGTGCAACAAGCGGCGAACGAGCACCGACTAACACTGAAACTTCCGAATTCAAAGGAAACGTTCATCGTAGCAGCAGATGCCAGTGACCGTGGCATCGGGGCAGTACTCAATCAAAGGGAAGGAGTAATCGAATATGCCAGCAGAATCCTGACCCCAACGAAGCAGAAGTATTCGACAATTGAAAGGGAATGTTTGGCGATCGTCTGGACACTGGACAAGTGGAGGCCTTACTTGTCGGGTCAGCAGTTCCATATGGAGAGACGGATCACAAACCTCTAGAGCGGGTCAGGCCTGCGAGCGGCATTGCGTTTACAGCAATATGACCTCACGATCAATCATGTGCCTGGTTCGAGCAATTGCATCGCAGATTTTCTTTCTCGACCGCAGATAGATTATGAACTTCACAAAGTTACTTTTGGAGTCAACGGCTTAGTAATGGAGCAGGACCCACAAACACTAGTACGTCTACAACATCAGGACAAGGTCCTCCGGAAGGTGATTGGAGCTCTGCTAAGAGGCGTGAGGATCCCCACAAATAATAAAGATGAAGAGCTGAAGATAATCGCATCCCATTGGAGAAGAGTTGGCTTAAACAGTGCTAGCGTATTGACGTGGCAGCATGGCGTTGGGTGCCATTGCGTGGTGGTCATCCCGAGACAACTGAGGAAGAAACTGGTAGCAGACTGTCATGAAAAGGCACACACCGGATGCACTAGGACGTACGATCTGCTGCAACAAAGAGCATATTGGCCGAAGATGAGAGAGGATGTGACAGCATACGTGCTTTCGTGCCAACAGTGTCAATTACTGAAAGGCGACAATCGGGGAGCCCAACAACCCTTAAAGTCAATCCCAGTCTCCGAAGTCGGTGAACTCTGATCGATGGATCGTATGGGCCCATTTCCACTGAGCGACCGCGGTAACCACTACTTTCTGGTCATGACAGAACACTTTACCCGTTGGATCGAAGCGACTGGCGTTCCGGATCAAAAAGTATCTACGGTATCTACGTAGCAAACCACGGTGTACCAAAGGCGATCTTGACAGATCAGGGATCATGCTTTGAAAGCGAGGAGTTTGGAACACGCATGCAACGACTGACAATCAAGCGCATCCGAACGACACCATACCACCCGTAAACGAACGGCCTAACTGAACGTAACAACCGGACGGTCAAAGAATAGTTGTTAGCCAAAGGAGGTGCCTGGGAGTCTGTGTTGCCACTGGTGCTAGTGGCTCAGGATCAATAAAACTTCTGCCTAAATGGAAATATCCGTATTTGGTAATTTTCAGACGGGACCCATTATACACGATCAAGAGGGACGGGGAGAGGAAACGAGTGCGTGGCAGCGAGTTAGCGATGTGGCAGGAAATATTGGCGCGGCGAACCAGAAGGAGATCAATAATCCGGGAGGCAACACTGTGTCGGTCGGAGAGGATTCGTCAGCAGATGCAGAGGAATCAAGCAGCTTCAAAAGAGGATGGAGTGTTGTATAACAGGCAGTTTCGTTATGAGTAGTACATGACTCACAAGCAGTATACTACTCACAGGCGGTATTCAGAAACAAAAGGGCAAGCTCCCCACGACAGGAAAACGATGGACCGGGAGAGACTATCGGAACAGTGTGTACCGCCTGTGGGAGAAGTTCCACCATGGCGATTGACAAAGTACTTTCTCCCAATGTATGTGCATTCAAGTCTGCCGTGCAAATGAGTATACGCGTTTGTGTTTCCATCTTTAACATGACCTGTACAGGAGTTCGCGCAATAAACGAATTCGCACGTCCAACCGTCTTTTGTGGTCGCAACAGAAGCAACCAGCAAATTATTTTAGATTTTGCTGACTTGACTTGCTTGCTTGGCCCTATCTGGACCGCTGTTTTCTTGACAAAAATAACCGATGGACTGAAAATTGTGTTAAGCTAACTAACTTATCTGTAAATTTACTTCCCTCCCCTCAAAGACCTATCTCCATACGAGCTACGGTCACAACTATTTGAAACAAATGCAGTGCAGTGTCGCGCGGTACTCGTTTGCAATGATGTACAGTATTCAGTTCTCCACACCCCCAGTTCTTTGGTTTTATAACAAAGATAGATTGACAGTTCAGACCTCACTCACTCATCCACTTGTTCCTGTGGAGTAGTTTATGTTGGTCGAAGGTCAACATAGCCTTCGAAACGAATCCAAGAACACCATTTACAGTGAGCGCGGCACTGGGAGTCACGATTGGTCAACAGTTCTATCCTCGCTCATCTAGTTAGCGGGGCGCACCAGGTGAAAACTGATCAAGCCTTCAAAGAGGTATTCAGTGGTTCAATGGGTTGTAAACGGAAGTAGGAAGCTGGAGCTTTTGAGAATTCCGAATCACGATGAATAGAATCTCAAGGTCTTCAGCAACAGGCTGAAACGGGGAAAGGAGGTGCAGTATCTGAACTGTCGCAATAGATGTTGGTCAAGGCGAGCCTTGAAAATTGCAACAGAGATAGCAGAGACAACATAGTCTCATAAAACATTCCAAGCCTTGCAAACGCGCAATGAGAAAAAGCTATGTCCGCATTCTAGTCTGCAGCGTTGGACCTCTAGTTTTAGAGTGTGGCCTCTCCGTGCAAGCTACTCCCCGTGTTGAGCATCAGGCGGCAAGGATGATCCCGGGACTTCATAACCAAAAAGTTTAGTACTAAGTTACATCTAAGTCGACGATACTATAAAGAGTACATGTTCAAAGATTTCAGCCTTTCCTCATATGGTCCAGTTTTTAGACCCCGGACTGCCTTAAGGGCTCGAAGCTTTACCGTCTTCATGAGCAACTTGTCCTCTTGGAAATGCGGTGGCCAGGTTACAGTTCCATTCTCCAAATGCGGCCGAACGAAACTGTTACAAAGAAGCTGAAAACACTTAGGGTTGAACTGGCCAAAGAGACGTTTCAATAACGCCAGGATGTTGCTAGACATTTTGCATTTATTTTAGCGTTCGCAGAGCTCGAGAGAGTATGCGAAACAGTGGATCGTAGGTGCTTCTCAATAAGAACCGTCTGAAGCTGATACCCGTCGAGGTAATAAGTGGTTTTCACAGAGCCGTGAATGTGCATAACATTGCACCCATCAACATTAAATTCGAGTCGGTTCACCCGAGATCAACTGAATACAATGTCATGGCCCTTCTGTAGGGTGACAGGATCATCGGTGGTGTTGACGGTTTGTCAAATTTTGACGTCGTCCGCAAACAGTAGTAACTGAGAAGTGATTGACATTGGAAGATCGTCGATGAATAACGAAAACAGCAGCGGACCAAGAATTGAACCTAGGGGGTACTCCACTGAGACTAGGCCTGCAGGTGGAGAAGACACTATTAACGCGCACCCTGTACAGACGGTTTGCAAGATGCCACTCAAGCTACTGGAGGAGATCGCCTCGCACCCTGTAGAATCTGTCAGGATCTGTCAGGACAGTTGTAAACCTTTTGATTCAGGGCAGAACAACACGGAATGTTGAAGGTTTACTCAGATAAAACTGGTTCTGTACATAAATAAGCAACGGTTAGCAAATTATACAACTTACAACCAAGTGAACTCTGTTCACGGAATTCAGCCGGCAGCAAATATCAACCAATAACACGGTAGCGTAAACAGTTCAATGCGGCGGCACAAAACAAACAAACAGCGAGTTCATGGGGAAGTTCGTAGTGTCAGTGCAGGGTTGGTTACGTATAATAGTGTAAGAAACGTCCGACCAGTAACTAATGTAATCAATACAGGCGTATATATGTGTAGGCCCTACAGCACGA
>LUCH01001983.1:5203-20509 GCA_013368495.1 Paragonimus heterotremus | reverse complement strand
CGTGGGCGGGTGGGCGGGCAATAGCGTTGCTGCTTGGGGTGTGGCGGTTCCGTACTTCGATCCCCCAGCTGTTCTTTTGCCATCCAACTACCAGTTTCAGTTGAAGTGATCCGAACACAACTTTCATTGATTCTGGCCAGAATCAACACACCTCAAAATGAGAAAACTTGCCGATCAAAACAGCATGATCCACACGGTCGAATGCCTTAACAAAGTTGAGATATACGACGTTTATACCATTGTCCTGATTAGCTGCTTTCGTCCACTGGTCTGTGGTTATCAGCAGATTTGTGGTACACGAACGGCCCTTGCGAACTCCGCTTTGCGCATTGGGGAACAACCTACATGAAGTGAGGTACTTATAAAGCGAGCCGTATACAAACGCCTCCGAAATTTCTGAGACGCTTGATAGCAAAGCGGTTGGTCTGTAATCACCGAGACAATTACACCTACCATCCTTGAAAACGGGTGTAATGCTCGCGAGTTCCCAGTTACTGGGCACTCCTCGCAGGGACGCAGATTACGTAAACAGTATGCTAAGTGGATCAGCATGCTGTTCCGCCGCTTCCCGCAAGGCCTTGGGAGGTATACTATCGAGGCCAGGAGAGCTGTCCTTAAGGCACCTGGGTTTAGCCAGCACGGCCGTGGAGGAAGTATCCACAGTGTAAGTGTCTTCGGTTTCAATGTCGAGACAAACTCCAGGAACTGATGGTGACTGCACACAAACGTTGTCGTAAAACTTGGCAAGGACATCAGCGGCCTCCGTATCAGAGCTAGTAAAGCCTGATGGGTCTAAGAGTTGTGGAACTCCGACTTTCGCCTTGCTAATTGATGCTACAGATCGGAAAAGGCTATCTGGACTAACAATAAGGCGTTCTGCAAGAGGTCGTTGATAATGAAGACGGTCACGTCGAATTAGTGATGTACACCGATTACCTAGGGCAGTGTATATTTTTTGATCGGCTTCTGATTCTGATAATCGATAGCGCATCCAAACAAACCGCTTCTTCAGAATGAGTTTAAGTGTACTAGAGCATAGTTGACTTAGATGCTTGTTCCGTTTGGAGCCTGATAATGGTGTAGATTCACCTACGGCTGCAGAAACGATGGCAATAAACCTCATGGAGATCATCCACAGATGGAAAGGGTGTGTAGTTCATCCATGACTGCATTTGCAAGTAGCCACGTAGTTTCCTCACATCCATTTTCCGGAAGTTTATACGATCAATAGTCGTTGAGCTGACCAGATTCGTGCTGCAGCTGAAGTCGCATGAGACGACCGCGTGATCACTTAGTCCGAGTGGTGCGGTGATTGTAAGGTTGTCTACCATCAACTCTTCGTAATTGAATAAGTAATCTAGCGGCAACGGATTATGGCCTGTACGTCACCAAGTGAAACCACATATGTACTTCGTAATACCTAGTGTTCCGACAATGTGGAAAATTCGTGCAGACATAATTTTCATTGCCTGCGTACGTGAAGGACAGAAAGTTGATTTCGTGTAAGTCGAAATGTGGGAAAATTCTAGAGTGAGTAATACTTCAACTTCAGATAATAGGGGTTCATTTTTTGTGTTATGTGAAAATGGAGAACGACAGAGGACCCCTACTAGCCAGCCTTCTGAACCACTTAGGCGAATGGAGCACCAGACCGCTTTCTGAACCGCGGCAACTACTGGATTATTAAAAAGGAGGGCTTAAACAGAAGTGTGGATATAGAGAGCGGATACCCCTTCTCTACCTTCAGTTCTATTTGCAAGGAAGATAACCATATCCTCCAAAGCGAGCTCAGAGTCTAGGTAAGAAGTACTCAGCCACGACTCCCTTATGACAACAATCCGGGGCTTTGCGAGAGAAGAAAGTTCGCAAAGCTCTGGCGATTCACTCACTAAGCTAAACATATTTGTGTACATACACTTTACAGAGTTGATAGTAAACGAATGAACGGTCTCCTGCGATTGTGAATGGGGTGGTTCGTTCAAAACGCAACGCGTGCCAGGCAACCTACTAAAAGTTGTCCAAATTAGAACACTGTGTACTGTCGAGGCTATTGAAATCAGACTGCTTGGCCCAGTATTATGTCATCAGAAGCGGTTCGTTCAGGTGCTATGCCTACCATGGCCACAAATCCATCGAATCGATGGTCAACCTGCTCAGTCAAACCAATGGACAAGCGTGATGTGTCCGGCCAATCAAGCCATCACCAATTGATTGGCCAGTGACATAGTTTCTCTGTAATACGTCTGATCGATATCTCGATCTAACTCCATTGATTCCTTATATAATTGTACCGGCCTGAAGAGGAATAATCGAAAACATATGTTCGCCTATGTCTTTATTCTCAAACTGATGTACCACTATTATCGGTTTTGTTCTCGTTTCGAACGAAGAAAGTTACTTATGTAAGTCAAATCATCATTCCCAGGTCAGGAGCAAAGACAGTTATCAATTCGTCTACAAGTCTGATGAACCTGGTTCGAGACCGTTCAAGTCTGGTTTCTAGGATTTTCACTTACTAAACAGAACAAGAGAATAATCCATTTTCAGGAGACCTACTGAATAACATTGTTTGTTTCTCTATATGTTTTTTCCTGCCTGCCCAGTAAAAATAGTGTTCATTAGGATAACTTACAAACTATGCTGTATATATACAGCACTAATTAGAACATTCTCGAGTAGTTTATACTTTAGATGAAGTTGTCACAGCGGAACTCTTGTGTGTGGTTTGTTGACCATGAGGCACTGACTGACAAACTCGGCAAACCAGCATGGTGAGGGAAGTCAACATACGATCCGTGTGTATGCAACTAAACTAAGGACGTGTTCTAAACAACAGATGAACTCAAGTTTCCTAGTATATGTAGAAATCGGCTAGCTAGGAAGACTGCGTCTGATTATTAAGATTGGGACTAGGTCTGAGTGGTGTCCAGATTGTAACCGTCAAACTTGACAGTCGAGTTGGTTTAGAACAACATTAGACAATGGCAACACTAACAATTTTGTGATTATTTTTAATAATTCCCTAAATATTAGGTAAACCTAAACTATGTTGTTGTCAGTGATTCAGGCAATGGGCATTGACCAGATTGAACACAGGTAAACAAACATTGTAAATCTTTCAGCTTCAAAACGCCTTTGATTATGTGTTGAATGTCCTCCGGGTTGTTTAATATCGCAGTCGCACCATAACCGACCCAATCTGGGTGATGCCGAGTAAAGACCAATCTGCATGCGTCGAATGAGGAGTACATTCGCTTTCTATTCTACACAAACGGGTGGTCAGCTTTATGGACGTATGCAAACAGAGTACATAATGGACTGTCATTGTGAACGAGGTAAGAATTACAGACCATGTTTCGTAGTCAGTTCACAAAAACGAAAAAGACTGGGTTGATAGTTGGCCAAATCAAGAGCAATAGAGAAATCGTAAAACGGGATTTGAGCAAACAGAGACATCCGTCTAGATTCGGACAGTGGTATTGTGGTGTAAGTTAGAGAGGTCCTAACTGAGAAGAGGGCTGAGTAGCGCAGCATCTGTTACAAATCACAACTCGATTACAAGTTTAACGACCAGGGAACAGTACTAAACTAGTCTACGGCGAACAAAGAAGAACAAGCGATGATCAATGTATTCAACACGGCACATGGATCAGATGTAAGGTTGACTGCTTTGAGATGTGAACGAAACGCTTTGAAATTGAATTATGGGTAAAAACATTAGTTGCCTGGTGGTACCACTTTATGTAATGTTCCGTAAAATGCATCGTCATTTATCACATTAAGCGTGAAGCAGGACGCGTTGTTGAATCAGATGGGTGGGAGATTATTGAGCACATTTCATTATGATTATATTTTTTAAAAAAAGATAGCAGCGTATCGCTGGATTTGTGGGCTAACCTGAGCTCTGCTTATATTTGATACATCGTTCCAACAGTTCCATTGGTGAAAAAGCAAGTTTCGCTCTTCTTGGTACACTTCAGTGAAGCATATATGACATGGGGATGTACTCTGTATATCTTTGAGGTAATCCGGTTGTGCATCCTGTCTCAGGTTAATGCTGCCAAATCGGCACTTTTAGACAATTAGCCATATTCACCTGTAAACGATGCTCAGGTATCTTTGTGACCAACAGTGGTGATGTGACTGACTGGACAATAGGGAGCAGTAGTTTAATGGAGAAGAAAGCAAGTAAACGGAAAGGGTTTATGACACGCTAAGTAGCAACGTCCGTGTAATCTGAACACGGATTTTTTTTGCCAGGAAATGATTAACGTAGCGGGGCAGAAAACGAGTGCGTCTACAGAACCCCTGGGTTGAGTGACAAATATGAACTCGGCTTGACCATTCGAGCGCATCAGTTGGCTGCTAGACTTACTTCGTGAACAGACTTGAGGAAGAACTGAAGGCGATCATGCTTAAAAGGACGCATTTTGCCCTGGGAACACATCTACCTGGATAATATAAAATCAACTGTAAGGACGGCCTTAAGATGGTCGACAAGACTATAATGGCAGTGACAATAGCGGACAGGGCGTGTTTGCCGTGCTAATCATGTAAATATAACGAGGTATGATGAGACGACTAGACGGTAGTTTGACGTAAATTATGTGATGTTCTTTAAAGCAACACTTTGTACATTGTGATCATATTTGGACAATAGAAGCTGCTGCTTGCCCGGTACGCGTGCAAACCTCCCGTGTCATGAAGCCGTTGATATCATCCGTGATTTGTTTTCAGCCATCCTAACGGTTGAACTAAATATGCAATCGTTTGGATGTACACACGTTAGAAGTCTCCGCTTCCAACCGTTTTCTTTTCGCTATGTGGATAAACCTGTCATTGATAATCCGCTGGATGTGCTCCTGGCAAGTTTCTTTGTGGTAAAGCAGAGTCTGTATGGTACGAAACCCTCTCCAGGTTGAAATAGTGCGAATGCCATGTCAACAACATAGGACTTTCTTAAGGACTGTAAGGACTTAAATATGTTATAAATGGATCTAAACCATGCTGAACATAGTCGGAAGCTAACTTGAGAGAAGGAAGCCGGAGAATGTCTCCCGCTTCTAGATACCCTGTTCACTCGATGATATGCTAGAATTACATTGTACACAGTTCAGTAACTTCTTTAAAGTGAACCGTCACAGAAGTCTAATCAGAACGCTTTTTCATAGAACTCGTGGGATAGGCGCAGCTAGTGACTCACGGAAAAATGTGACAGAAATTTTATTGACCAATGGATAACTCCTACAATTTATTAGAAAAACGCAGATGGTTGTGCTACCCAAAAATATACTGGACTTGAAACTCTCACTTCCATGTAGCTACTGATTAGCAATGAGAATATACCATCTAACACCCATCGTGTTCAGCATTTGCAACGTTGGTTGGCACAGCGGGACAGAACCAGGAGTACGTCTGTCACATCTGTATGTTTATCTAAATGCTTTTGTGGCTAAGGTAAGAACACAAGATAAGGAAGATGAGTCGGTCAGTAACCCCTCGTATCACAAATAAGAATACCGGGCACCTATATACAGACCACTGGACGACACTCAGTTTAGTGGAACAGTCAGAAACGCATTGGTCATCAGACATCAGAATCTCTGTTGTATGGTCAAGAGCACTTCGCTCCCCTTTCATGGTTACTGTGGTAGCTCCATATCTGTCTTCACATTCGCCTGTGTCTCCTACTCTACGAAATCCGCGTTGTACATTTTTGTTTTGAGGTACAAAATATTACTCCGGAAACGGTCCTTGGTTCACTTGGATGTTTCATTCAAGTTCATTAAGGAAATCAGTAGTTCTGAGTAGCGATGACTTAGAGGTTCAAAAGTGTTAGGGGAAAATGATAAGTCGCCTTAACGCTCTGAATTAGCCCATCATAAAAAAACGGTCATATTCAGGTGTCTTCTTTGACCAACCCAAATTAACCTACCATACCTCGTCACGTGTCTATGCCACTGAGCGTGCACTTCACGCCAGTCATGTGAAGCCAGATTACGACCCTTTCACACGCACACGCCATATCCGTGAGTGCTGGAGCCCAGTAGACTCGAGTGGAACTCAAGTGTGAGTGTGATAGAAGGGGGGGCAGGACAGAATGGAGTTGGTCAAGTGGGATACACTCAGACGTTATACTCCCCCTGTGTTGCATTGTATGTCTTACCTCTTGCGTATGGACTGCATTATACAGGGGGTCTGTGTATACCTACTTGTTGGACAGGTGAAAAGCTGCTAGCCTTTATTTTTACCAACATGACAAAATGACAAAATGTTTCAACTACTGAAACGAATAGATTAATGAAGTATTGGTGGCAGTATTGTTGTGGCTTTGACTGGAATTTAACCAGTCTCAGTTACAAGACCGGCTTGCTGACGTACATTTTAAACAAATCAGAAATCCTTTTGTAACTACACTCATACGATGTGCATACAAATGACGTATTCACCAATGTAATAAATACCGACAAAGAAGCATCAACCTACTACTGAACGAACTTGGCATATGGCCTTCGATGTTATTCACTCAAATACGGATCGATTTTTGCCGGTCCCTGGAGCCGTTCATGACAAACATGGTGACTAATTTGACGAAGCGTATTCTGATCAAGGGATGATTGTCATTCCTCAGTGTGACAAATCGTACATCACAGTTAGACAAGAACAGTAAACCAGCCTTCTAAAATGTCACAACTTATCTGCAGTACCTTTTAATTCAATATGACTCATTTTCTGCCAGTACTCACCTACTCCGAAAAGCTGTTATTTCCCTTCACAGCAAAACACCACGAGTACTTTTCCAAACGGTTGCGTCAGTTCCATGCATAAGGGAAGAATGCTGTACTTCCAAAAAGTGATCTGTATCAAATGGGCTTTTTGTTAACTGACTGACTTCTTCCTATAATTGGCCTACGAAATGAGATGACAGTTATCATAAACTATTCTGCCAATATTTTCAAAACCAGCTTAAACATGTATTTTGTATGATTAGTTTGGAGTAAACATTCTAGTTAACCTCTAAACTCTTTCAGTCAGTTGAATAGAGGTTAACCGAATTGCGACGATCCACTCGGTTCTGTCTGATCTGTAATTAAGGGCGACACTTGTCTGTTATTTTATAAACGCAGCGATCGACAGGGGAGGAAAATTCTACCACATATTTTTGTTTTGTTCACTATGTTGTAAAGCTTGTTCTTTGTCCCAATGAACAATTCATTGTTAATTCTCTTTGAAATACTGAGAAAATAATTCAGTACTGTTTAGATAATTTTAAACCAAGTGGCTGAAGACCAACATATTTAATGGAAAACAGCCAATTTGAGAGTTTCAAGTTGAACACCACTCACATTTGATGGCAACCGTCTCGTTCCCATAGACTTCCCTGTCGGCCCTTTTCGAAAAGAAGCACTGGAATCGAGTTTCGTTCTCAGTAGAGCTCGTCAGTAGTGCATGTCATCGCCACTGCAGGGACTTGAACCACGGACACGCTTTTCATGAGACAACCGTGTTTACCACTGCGCCATTGACCTCACATTAGGCACGACCGAATTATCACATGTGAACACACAACCACTTTCGCTTGTGTGTAATGATCAGGTTGCCTGATCGTCTCGAACATGAACAGCGTGTCCGTGGTTCAAGTCCCGGCTGCAGTAACAATGATATGGATTACTGACGAGCTCTAATGAGAGCGAAACTCGAGTCTAATGTTTCTTTTCAAAAGGAGCCGACTGGAAAGTCTATGGGGATGCGACAGCTGCGATCAACTGTGGGTGATGTTCAACTTGAAATTAACCAAATCTCCGACTACTCATCAGTTTGAGAGTTATCATATGTTTCGGTGTTCGCCTGTGTTTTTATACGTACTTTCCGTCTTAATAATTCCATGTATGTTGCTATAACAGCCACTGTTCACCTACTTTCTCGAGCAGTTGCTCTAAACTAGTTTGTAATGCTCCTTACTTGGTTACTACAACATGTAAGCAGGCTGTTTCTTCTCTGGTTGTCCGCTACACCTACCGACCAGCTCTGGGGCAATGTGGAGACACCGGGAGGCAGCGTTCTTCCGAAGTAGGGCTTAGAAAAGTCCTGAAAAAGGAACCAACAAGAAACAGGCATGAGCCAAAGGCCCAATAAGTCATGCACACGACTTACACAAACGAAAACTAACACGGCGCCGACAACACAGAAGTACGTTCCGTCAGCAATTCAAGTTCAACTCGCGCGCGCCTGCTGGTTTCGGTCGCACATTATATTACATTGCAAACATTTCATTGTGAACCCGAAAAAATAATATTCCATTTTTTAAAACCTCTTCCCATCACAGTTTCTCCTGTTGTAAGTCAATCTTTTTCAATAATCGTTCAGACTGTGAACACCGTTTTCAACCAGCAGGTCCTTGTGAAAAACGAGTAGACACGTATTGTGTTCAATTTGTATTCTTGACTGATTTATCACAGCGCGTACACCGAAGACAATTCATTAGTGTGTCTAGGGTTAGACGATGCTAACGAGCCTGTCTGACCCTACACTGTAAAGAGAACAATTAACTGGACATTACAGCAACAAAAGCGTTTAGATTGTATGTGCCCGAAAAGACCATATCAAACAAGTGTTGTTCAGTCAGTGATTTTAGGGGAATTCCACTCACATCTTAAAACAAAAATGAACCCGGAACTTTTGATGACCGAAGTTTCGTTCTACAGATGATCAACTTCTTATGATCTCACTTAACCAGATTGCTCAATGTTTATTGTAGTTGTAGAGGTGATCAATATTTCAAACGGGAAAACGACGTTCGGGCTGACCAATAACAGTTCATGTTTGTAGTGTGAAGTTGCACAGAGCTTCTCCCATGCTAGTCCTGAAGGATCTCTAGCACTCTTAGGTTTGAACATCATACTGTGTTTTCCCATTAAAACACGCGATCAGAATAATGAATGTTAATACGTTCGATTTGTAGCATGATTCGACGAATGATGTTGCAGATGCATGTCACCATTGTCGGAATTACAGTGGCTGACCACGAAACACATAGTATGCAAATGACAGTGTTTCAAGCTTCGTCTGTGCGACATCTGTTCAATCCCCTGAGGTCTATCAGTGTACAGACTAATCGTAAATGGTAGCTGGTTTTTAGTAGATTTTCAAGAACTTGTTAAACCCTTTACTTACTCTCTCTACTACTGTAACTGAGAGTGAGGGGAAAAAAGTCGGACAGTGCTCAGGATTAACCTGAGAGGTTTAGCTGGATATACTAATCAGGTTAACGTCAGCGATTGGAGCTAAAGAGTTGGAATGAACAACTTCTAATCGCGAGTTTCAAATATGATTTTGGATTTAGGAAACAATACCCGATCGGAATTCAGTGAACCAATCAGATTACTTAGAACGGTTGTAGGACCTATTTGACATTCTATTGTTTCTTCAAAGGCATTGTTAACCTACAAATGCAACACCATTTGCACACTGACTTCACACCTAGTAGATACGTTCGTTTTACGTACTATTTTTTGGTTTCCCACGTTGGGAATTTTGGACACTAGAGCTTCGAGCGTTGTGCGTTCTGTGGGACTTTCGCCCACAGCATTCAATCTATCGTTACTGTTTTACTGATACAACAGGAAGATTGTATTATAATTGCCTAAGGCGCTGGCGGCCGCGTATTACGACAGGTGTTACCACGATCTAACCGTCATATTATGAAGACTACAGCTTTAGTTTCGTGCTGAAGAGCCATGCGGGTTAGAGAGCACTACTAGAAGAAGTGTTTCGCGAATGAACTACCCACCTTGGCGTTGACTATATGTACTCGTGAGCCAATGCAGTGCTTCCGAAAAATTTGACAACACACCTTCTCCAATTCTAAACCGCTTAATATATAAGCCTTCAAAAGTTGGGTGACAACTGTGTTGTGCAATTGCATAATCTTGCCAAGTTCAGTTTGTTTTAATGAGTTGAATTACATTGTGAGTCATTAAGATAAATTTTAAAAGGCTATTTTGGTTCAATTCCATCCGTATGATAATGAAACTAATCGTCTGTACATGGTACTTCGATCGCACCTAACGTGATGGAGTGATCGAGGTGGTTTCCTTAGTAAAACAAGTACGAGAGTTTCAGCCCCATCGTTTATTACTGATGAGCTCCGCCGACTAGAACTACACTCTAGTTCAGTGTTTCTCATTCAAAAAGGGCTGGCAGGCGTGTACCTAGCAGTCAGTCACATCATCTGATCCTCATCAAGGCCACATGTGACAGTTGTACAATGCAATAAAGAAAATGTCAAAAGTTCTGTCAAATTGCAACAAAACATAAAAAATGTGTCTAACAGACGACCATGTTTGTTTTAAACTATCAGTTACTTAGTTTTGTGAATGTGTATCTTGTTGAAATAGGGATGGAAACTGAAATTCGGAGTGATTAAAGACGATGGTTGATCAGGACTTAATATTGTGTTGTGAAAAAACACTCTGGAGTAGAGGTTAATTTTTAGATAAGTGTTCAGAGTCAGTGTCCGAGACACCGTAAACTGCAGTGGACTTCAACAATACTATATATCAACTCTTACTAAACACAAGAACTTCAGCGCGAATGGGAACATGCAACAAATGACACGCGTCGCCATAGATGCTTTTTAGGTGTACAGCCCAACATGGGAACATACTTCCCTGTTCTTACCTTGAACACGAGGTTATCCCTCCGGGTGCTCAACAGGCTATCCGTCACGTTACTCACAGTCATATTTCAACAGCTAATCACTTGTTTATAGAACAGCTGTAGACGTTGTTCGTGATGACTTCCAGTTACCGTTACATGGGTTCCCGTCTACTGTAGGTGTATGAGACAGACTTCGCAAACTGGAAGTCCTCATTACCGTGAGCTTCACTAGCTGTCATGTTACCTGTCATACGTACGTGGTCATACGGTAAGGTAGGTCACATGGTGAATTGGAATCTGTTAGCTAGTTCAAACCTAAAATGTCAAAACTCGTAATCGTCCATGAGCCAGTATGTACGAACTAAGACGAAGTGCTAGTATCTACCTATGTTCCTCTTCTAACGGCTTTATTCAAACTACTGAAGGGATATAACTGTTTTAAACAATATGTGACGATAAGACTGCGTTATTGTGACATCAGTGTTACTTATTTTGGTAAATTGTCGGCTTCTTTAAAAATCGTAATTTGTAAATTGCTGGTACAGCTTGTATTGCTTACGATTTCTGGTTAGAAAGTTGGTTTACCCGTTGTAGGTAATTAAATTGAATGTGTTACCTTGTAAGTCCCTTTATGAACGTGATGAGCTACTATTTTAAAACTTTCCGACGATAGTACGGACTGTGTACACAAAAAATACTCGGAACTGCAACCTATCCAGTCGCGGTTGCCACAACGTTCTGTTGATCTGGTCTTTAGTTAATTCCAAGGCTAAGTCTTCTGGCTCTCTTTCGTTTCATTCGCATCTGAACGTGTCACATTATATGTCCAGTAATGCATTGTATGCTTTTGTCAGTTTATCAGAGGTGACTGACTGAATGTGGATAAAACAGGTCTCAGTACACATTTGGTAGAAGTATGACTGAATGTTATAGAAAACACATCAATGACTAGTCATGTGAACCGGAGTTCTAACTGTGACTACTCCCATTCATGTTTGAATTGAGTCATCTTGACAATATACACAACCAAGTGGTTTAAGCATGGTGACATGTTGCTGGGACATTTTATTATATTAACATCTAAATGAGACTCAGTTGCGAAAAATCTGGGCTTCGGCTGGATTCGAACCAGCGACTGAAACAGCATGCCGACATGCGGCAGGCACTCTACGAAGCCACGCCGGGAGCTCGGAAATTTTAGATTTGGACTCAGTTACTTGCCAAATCCACCGCGTCACATTGAATCCATCAAATGATCTAGCGGACTGACTGCCTCGGCAAGATTTCTCAATAGTTTATACTGGAATCCATCAACACCATCGCTTAACATTGAAATTGCATTACTTGTAGGTAGTGTGACAGGTTTCATGTTGCCATATTGCCATCAGCACGTTTCTTTCGAAACTATGAGTATAAACAATATATCTTTATTCGAAAACTGTCACTATAACTTTCATATTTTTTTTACTATTCAGTGAACTGTGGCACTCTCTTCTGCTCTCAGGAACTTCGTGCTCAAACGTTACAAGCTTCCCAAAGCAGTTTGTTCATACACTGCACAAATTTCGGATTGTTTCGTGGATTCCATTCGAGTTTGGTTAGCCCGTTTTACACTTTCGGAATGATGTTTTCCCAACGGGGAACAATTTGGTATTCATTATCGAGACATACCGATTCGCACACCTCTCACACAAATCATAGTTAATCTAGCTTGTCGTGCGGATGATGACCACGGGAAGTCGAACTGACTGTTTTCTCTCCCCGGGGGAGATGAGTCATTGGGTCTGATCAGCACGTTTGACTTTGGACAGTCCAGCAGAAGCATACACACAACATTCCAAACACATCCTCTCCCACCCCCAGAACTACAGGTCTGACCCATTACTTTACGTGATATACACAAACCATATCGATTATTGTCCGTACTTCACAGTCAACCTGAGGCGGGTTAAGTTTCATGCCGGCTTGGAGACAGGTTGACAACCCACCCCGGGTTGAACGGCTTGCTCACTAGAGCGGGTCATAGCACCAGAAGCAGAAGCGTAAACAGCTGGTACATTCAAAATCATTCTCACACACGCAATGGCATAGGCGCATACCATGATGTGCGTGTGCCCACACCCAACACACACACACGCGCGAATTCAGACTCATTCGCGCCGGTGGATGTGTGACATTCTGCGCACATAAAGTATGGGAACCAGAAGGCAGAAGGACAAACACAGGGAGAGGGGAAACGGCTTATAGAAAACCTGTTGCATCAGTCTCAGAGTATCGTCATCCGTGCGAGCTGACGACTCGTTTGTCTGTGCATAAATGACCTGAGAAAAATCGATATACTAGCGAAGTGGTAATTATGGATGTCGCATAGGTACTATCTAGCTGACGGTGAATTTTTGGTCATTAGATGACCACCCTTCCTGGGAAATGTGCCTTTTAATTACGCGGAAGTAAACAAATATTTATTTCATATAGAATTAACATCAATGAGAGCTGATTGCATTTGTTGAATTCCCATAGACTCTCCAGTCGGTCACTTTCAAGAAGAAGCACTAGACTGGAGTTTTGCTCTCAGTAGAGCTCGTCAGTAGTGCATATCCTTACCACGGCCGGGAATAGAACTCCAACCACGCTTTCGTGAGGCAACCGTGTTTACCACTGCGTAACTGACCTCACATTAGGCACGACCGAATGATGATATGTGGACACTCAATCATTTTTGCTTTGTGAGTACTGTTCTGATTGCCCGATCGCCTCGAGAGGAGACACAGTTACTGTCTGTTAACTCCAGTCGATGACCCTTCGACTGGGGTTTCTCTGCAAGTTGAAATCGCAGAAACCGTTAACTTGTCGAGCGTTATCTTGATTATTATCATAGATTGAACATCACTCACAACTGATCGCAGTTGTCGCATTCCCATAGACTTACCAGTCGGCTGCTTTTGGAGGAACATGACTAGTAGGGGATTGCGGTTTTTTACACTACACTGACGAGTTCTAATGAGAGGGAAACTCGAGTCTAGTGCTTCTTTTCGAAAGAGGTCGACTGGAAGGTCTATGGGAATGCGACCACTGGGATCATTTGACAGTTAGATTAGATTTTTGTTAAACCAAAATATCCTAATACTAGTGGTTAGAAGATAAGCTGCATTCGTCGCCGAGAATGGAGTGCGACCCAGCGAGAACGAATCACGTATAAAATGCAACAATAAAATCTATTATTTCTGAGATGGCTGGCTTCTTTCTACTTATCAGTAGTACTGTTGTGTTCACAAAATACACTTAGCCTGCAAAGTCGTTTATTGCACAAACTCTCGTACAAGTTATGTTCAGCATGGGACCACAGACAAGTACACTCATTTGCACGAATGATGTGCATTCACACATATTGAGTGGCAGTAGGTAGACATTCACCCTGGTGGCACTTCCTCCATAGTGCGTACACACTATTCCGATAGTCGCTTCTGGTCCGTCGCCTTCCTGACGTTGGCTCCTGAATGTCTCTTGTGAGCAGTGTACTACTCACAAACGAAGATGCATGTTGTACACCAGGTATGTGGTATGATGGAGGATGAATAGAATCACTGTTGGACAACCATTTCTATCTACTAAACCTAACACGTAGACATTCTATTTTAAATGTGAAATATCTGTATTTGTTTTGTTACAAGCAAAATATATGTAAGGTTTCTGAAATCAAACCCACGATTAATAGCTACACACCGAAGTCTGAAGAGTACGTCGTCTAGATTTCCGACCAATCGTAATACAATCTAGAGTGATCCACCTGTATACACAATCGGTACACCATTTATATTCAGATTCCGTTTTCCATCATTAACTTGTCAAACGGTAACATATTTTACTCTACTTATAATAACTAACCGGTTGCTATTAATTATGTGATTTTTATGTAAACATGTACAAGTGATTGTTCAATAAGCGCCTGGTTAAGCACGAACGTTTGCGTTCTTCGAGCTCTAGCTGGGAAACTGATTGCCTGTACGATGAACTTTGACCAGTGTGGCACAAACATAGAATTTCATATAATGTCACCTAAATCAACAGTATGTCTGCTACAATAACCCCCAACAAGAACCACTTTCTGGAGAACGCAGTAGTGTTCTTCGGTGGAAATGTTCCTCCTTTGGAGGAGTGGGGTTTAACTAAGGTACAATCTTGTCGGTGTAAGAGTGACATCCTGACCTTTTCTGCTACCTGGGCTTAGTGGTCAGGTTTGTGTGCTGTTTTGATCTGGAGGACTGTGCTGACTGCGACCTCGGTTGTTGTAGGTTCATCCATGCTAGATTGACTAGAGGGAAGCAGCCAGACAAAAGGCAAGTACGTTCGTTGTGTATGGTGACATTGTGTTCCGTTTTGGTTCGGTTTGATATTTTTTGCCTGATCTTATTCTATTGCTAATAATTAGCTTGACAGATTAATGATTTTCAGATGAGACCCAACTGTGAAAAGTCAGGGCTTCGGCTGGATTCGAACCAGCGACAGAAACGTCATGCCTCAACGCGGCAAGTGCTCTACCAACTGCGCTGCGAAGCCATGCCAGGAGCACAAAAATTTCATATTTGGACTCGGTTACCCACCCGTCCCACTGTCTCATATGGAATCCACCAAATGATCCAGGGGATC
>LUCH01001982.1:97618-117049 GCA_013368495.1 Paragonimus heterotremus | reverse complement strand
GGCTTCGGTCACTGTGACAGGCTAATCCGTCTCGGATGCCGCCAACCAATGCAATATGACTGTAGAGACGAGTGCCTCCTTTACGGTGACGAAGGCCGTAGTGGTCTCTGGGTTTAGGCGTAAAGTACGTCTATTGCCGCGAAGTAAATCAGTCAGAAGCTGCGTGAGCTTGGCGTATTTTGGAATGAATCGACGATAGTAATTCACAAGTCGGTTGAAGCGGCGGGGCTTGGGAATTGTGTCGGGAAGTTGGCACGATCGAATACCCTCGACCTTCTACATAGGTGCTATGGCCCAAAAAACCCAACGAGGCTTGACCGAGTTCGGACTCAGCTCCGTTGACGGTAAGGTCGTATGACGTTAGAAGTTAAAACAACTTCCATGGATGGGTGACATGCTCTTCCGTGGAAGAGCTGGCCATGAGGATGTCATCAGTATATGCACAAATGAAGTCTAGCCCACGAGTGCCTTCATTAATCAGAGATTGGAACGTTTGTGCAACGTTACGAACACCAAAAGGCCTACACAGACATTTGAACAAACCGAATGGAGTGGGAATAGCTATCTTGGGTATATCCCCTGGTGTTACCGGTATCTAGTAGTAGGTTTGAACGAGGTCGATCTATCTGAAGGTTGTTTTGCATGCAAGCCTGGTAGTTAGATCGTGGATGTGTGGCACAGGGTACTTATCTGGAACAGTGGCATTGTTCAATCTGCGATACTCTCTGCAAGGACGCCAATCGCCTTCTCTCTTCTTTGACACCGTGTGCAGAGAAGATGCCCATGGGTTATCGGAGGGACGGATTATACTCATGCCTAGCATGTGTTGAAACTCAGCACTAGCGATGCGCAGTTTGTTTGGTGCCAGCTTTCGCGGTCGTTGAAAAACAGGTGAGCCTTTCGTTTTGATGTGATGTACCACGTACGTAACGAGGGCAGGTGGCTCGTTATATGGACGAGTCAACTGTGTGAATTTACCCGATACCGCTCGGTATATATCATCACCACTTGGCTCAGCAAGCACTGGGCTGGGGACAGTCGTTGGGGAGGTAGTCCCTATAGAGTCTATACTCGTTGGAGTATCTAGGAGTTTGTGATGGCCTGCGTCGACAACTAACCCAAAATGCGTCAAGAAGTCCGTGCTCAAAATGGCATCCAGTACATCCGCTATAATGAACACCCAACAAAAAGCACGCCGTAGGCCCACATCCGCCATAAGAAAGCGTGTGTCAAAAGTGCGTATTATGGTTCCATTGACGGCCTCTTGCTTGGAGGGCGTCGAACGAGGCGTACCCTCTTTTCCAAGTTGTACGACACTCAACTGAGCGCCTGTAACCGCCAGAAAATGCAACCTGGAATTTCCATCGTGTATAAAAACTAGGCAACCAGGAGTAGGACTGCCAGCAACAGTTGTCGCCATTACTTGCTGGCACTCACGTTTCCCGAGGCGGCTGAGAAAGTGCACGGCTTGATGCATTTCCGTGCATTAGTCCCAAATTTATGGTGATACCAGCGGATTTAGTTCTTGAACGCAATGGGACGGCTACGTCCTCTGGAATAGAGGCAAGGGCGAGAAGCTTTAAGATCTTGAATTCCCAGAAAAAGTTCTTTTGCTTATGCTGCTAATTCCGCGGGTATGCTTGTGTTTGTCTCTATGACTGAATTGGTCGATTTTGCCAAATCATCCCAGGAACTTGTTGACATGACTGGAGAGATAGTTGCTTGCACAAAGTCGGGCAGTCGCTGCATCCAGAGGTAACGCATGAGTTCCTCAGCGATCTTATTAATCTGCCTCACCTGACTCAACCGCCAAAGCAACTGGGATGGAATAAGGTTTCCTAGCTGCAAATCGTCAAGAACATGATGGATTCATTTTTCCTCTGATACGACGACACGTTCCAAAAATGCGCTCTTGAGTGCGTCGTAAGGGTTGGACTCCGGTGGTCTAATCACTAAGTCTTTATCATAGGGTGCGACCGACATTAGCAGCGCGGTAGCCAAGTGTGTGAATTTGGCAGAATGGATAGTGATGCGGGCTAACTGGAACTGCAGCTCTAGCTGCGTTCGCCAGCATTCTGGGTCGTCCGGGACGTAATTATGAGCACGGAAACTCAAAGCGTTTTCTCTCGAATTTACTTTGGCGAGCTCCAACCTGTGGACGGAAGTATCTGACAGCATGATTTAAATATACACGCAGGATTCTAAACAAATGTATTTGCGTAAAAACTAGTGAAACTGAGGCACGAAATTCACCGCTGTGTACAAGTGTGTATAAACATACAAATACGGGAGGAAAAAGGAACCTGGCGTATATAAAAGGTTGCAATAAATAATAGAAAGCGGTAAAAATATTTACTGCAACGGGCTCACCGGTATCGTGACGCCAGTTCCAAGTTTCTTATACCCAAGATTCTCCCAGCTTTATACTAACGCGGACCGGATGTCACAGTGAGAAGACGGTGGATCTGCAAACAAACTTTATTTATTCATTTACTCACTGTTCACAATCGGACTTCAACGTAACAAGTATGAGCGCTAGGGATCTGAATGTGAGGGAACATTCAACACAACCGCACGGCGGCTACCAGAAGAAACAAATGTCGACGGAAATGCAAAAGATTTTTAGCAACACGGGAAGATTATCAGGTGGTCTGTTAGGATAGGTAGAGGGACATATTTGTTTTTAATCATATGAGGCAAACAGGCCAAGTTATGTATATATTTTTTCCGAACAGTATTAACGTTCGCGGCTATTGCATAGTAGTCGATAGTTACACACAACTGGTAATCATTAATTATGGAGTAAGAGTTACCAGGACGGTTTGGTTGCTACAGACGAGGGTGTGTATGATGTTATCATGTGTTGGCCATAGTTTTGTTGTTCAGCTGCAAGTTTTGGACATAACTGTTACAAGGTCTATCCTGCTGGAGAAATAATATGCTTCAAAATTGAGAATCTTCTCGAATGGTGAAGTTGATGGCTTCGATCAGTTCGAAGTGCGCGTGGCGTTGCATCATGTGGTATAGGTTTACTCTCACACGTTATAAGATTAGATAAACATGTTTAGATGTTACTAGGTCCGTTTTCAAAGATATCGTCTTCAGGCAGGCAGAGTTCGAAAGTAGACATGACGTTTCTTAACGTCAGGAAATTTTCTAAGCCTCGTTTGAATTAATGTATATTCTTACTGGTTCTAATTGCATGTGAGAGTTTGTTAGAAATGTAGGTACATTTCACTAAGAAAAACTTGAAGACAGTTTTTACGGGATTTAAGAGCTCTCAGAGTGCACTTTTTTTCTTGATGTTGTATTTTGAGCTATGCTGAAGGCGAATCGCGAGTTCCGCAGTAAATTTGTTGACATAAAATTGATTATACATGAGTGCAAGGTTCAGATTGAGACGCCGTAGCCAAGGAGGATCTAATTGAAGCCTCTGGCAGCGTTCTGTGTAGTTCAGAGAAGGCGGATAACCCAATAAACCTTTCGTGAATGCACGCTGGAGACTTTCCAGAGCTAGCCTATCAGACTTGCGCAAGTGACTATTATGAACGTGCAGTACTCAGGTTGGGGTCGTACCCACAGCTTATGAAGGCGTAGTCGAGCTGCAGGAAGAAAGAGTGAGTGCTCAATGTGTCCAATCGTTCGTCTAGTTTTAGCCACTAGGAAAGTTCTATATTCAGCAAAATTGAATGAGGTTGAGTAACGTGCACCCAGGTCGCGGACTGAGTTGGCAGTTGAAATACCAAGACCATCCAGCTTTATAAGGTCTCCTGGTATATGACAACCGTGTGCGACGATGATGGATTTATTGGCTGAGAATTTCATCAGCCAAGTTTGACACCAACAATCTAATGATATGTGGTCCTCTCGTGTATATTTTAAAGAAGAATTGAGATCGCCCGGAGGAAAGTTGTAGATAAGTTTGATGTCATCAGCTAATGGGAATAGTTTGCCATGATTGATAACTTCACATGTATCGTTTATATACATAATAAAGAGTTACGGTCTCAGCACGCTTCCTTGAATCACTCCACTGGTGACTGGTCTAAGCGATGAACTGTTATCTCTTATTTTCACTGTTTGTGTGCGGTCTACAAAGTATGAAGCAAACCAGCTGAACAACGGGTCACGTATACCGAAAGATGCCATTTTGATCAGAAGAAGCTTATGAGGCACCCGATCAAATGCTTTTCGCATAACCAAAAGTATGATGACAATTGCATTCCATGAATCGGCAGATTGTGTAACATGATTAAAGAATTGCAGCTGGCACGTCATGAACGAACGTTTGCTGAGGAACCCATGCTGGGAGTGGTTTATAAGATTTTGTGATAATAAGAATTTAACCATGCAACATTTGATTTTTCCTTCCAACACTCTGGAACAAACTGAAGTATGGTTAATGGGACGATAATTGTTGATGTCTTGTCGCAAGTTGCTTTTGTAACGGGGCTGAATTATGCACATTTTCCACTGAAGAGGGAAGAAGCCTAATTATAAAGAAAGGGGATGAATATTAGGCAAAAGTAAAGCAACGCCATCCCCTCTGGTTCGAGAACAACAGGGTGTATACCTTCGGGACCATGGAGATAAGAAGGTTTGATAACAGCCAACTGAGAGCGTATTTTCACTGCATCAACAGTAACGTGGCTTGGGAACGTGTTTGTTTTCACAGGGAGTTGTGCATATTGGAGTTCAAACTGTCGTTCACCCAAATGTAGAGACATAGTGGTCAATATTTTTGAGATGATGGACCTTTTACTGGTCAAAGGGTTGTGTAAAACAGTCAACTGCATGAACCTCGACTGTGGCCGGGAAATTTTACACCCGAATATTTCGCTTTCAAACGGAACAACCGCTTGAAAGTGAAGGACTCCTACGGGGTAACTGCCAAGGGTTTCCCCCTGCTTCCTATGGACAGCCACTTGTAACGGCAGTTATTCATCTCGTGTGATACACACGAAATAATTAATAAACCTGCATAATGATCCGAAGTTCAGTAATGAAGTTAGTATGATTAAGCCTGACGGGCCGAAAAGTGTGTGAAACTTGCAGATTGAACAAATATGCAGAGTGCACTCACTAATCCTCGAGTTCGGCAGCAGTAATTGACAGCATACTGTGCTCGGTTTGCCAAGCCGGGAGCCCAACACTCGTTTTGTAGCTTTTGGATGACCTACACTAAGAAGAAAGCTCCCTCTGCGTATAAACTTACTGAGCCTGTACCCTGCTCAGTGGCTTGAGAACGCTTACTACTGGAAAAATACCCTGTTTTGGTACGTCCATGGCTTTGACATTTAACACCTCTAAGGTGACGTGTTCATCATTCACGTGCAAGGTACCTGAGTTGGGCGAACCAGAAAATAACGGTTGAGGCCGCGCAGAGCCGCCGCATTCGCAAGAACCTACGTTCTGAGCCATATGAAGCAGTGGCGCACCCTCGTAGTAACAATAGTGATGTACTTTTCAACTCATCTGTGGAAACCACACTTGGAGGAGAATGAGTGGGAGAGGTGCTACAGATTACCTTACGTTCACGCTAGCTTACCCACCCCTTTGTCGTCCTAACAATCGTCAGTCATCGGCATCAAGCTAGATCTGGTCGACGCCTATCAAGACCAACGGTGATTGCGAGCAGTCAAAATTCGTTGGCTTACAAGACGCCCGTTATTTGGCGAGATGTCCTTATCAGGTGGTTGAAGCACTGCCAACTGCTTCTAACCGTAAATATTCCCCGTCTCGTATAAGCCCATTCCGTTATCTGGTCTAGCTAGTTAAATGGATAATCCAAAGAGAATCCGGACAGCGCGCCTAAAGTCAGAATGGCCCAGTCAGATGAACTGACCTGATTGATTGTATATCCGCCCTAATTTGCTCGAAACAGCTGTGAACCCAACCTCTGGGATTACATGACAGAACTGTACGCTTCATAAGGACCGGCATCTTCTCTTTATTCAAGCTTACCCATGTCACGCCTGCCATATGCACCGCACAAAAGTCGGAGATCAAAAGACGAGGCCTGGGTTGCAACATCTTCGGTTTCTCCACAGTAACAAATTTTGATACCTAGGTACTGTATCTTTGCTGAAATGTTTCAAGCGCAGATTTGGTAGGCTGTTCTCAGATACCACGAAACAGATGTTTGTCGACGGCTTTAAATTATGACAGGCTGCGAATTGTGTCCCGAGGTTCTCCTGATTCGTACAGACGTGAGTGTTCATCGAGTCCGGGAAGGCCTTTGGAATAATGTACTCGCCACCATGGCTAGGAACTACACATATGCATTGCGCTTCGGTTGAAGCATGAGGCGCCGGTAAATAAATAGCTGCTCTACAAATGACATCAGTACCATTTACCTCGTGACGACTACGTTATGACTCTCATCTTTGCACTCAGTGATGTTGTATTTAGCGTTCTCACCGACTGTTAGTAGGACCAATCTGCTGCACGCATGACGAGCATCCGTTTGTAGCCAGCATTTAGGTCGATGACGAAGTTTGTCATGGGACAGACCATGAATGACATATTGCTGTGGCTGAAAAATTCAGTTCTGCGACGTCAATGGATGCACGATTCAGCCACCTTGGAGAGCGGTTGTTTCTCCTAGGGAATTCGGAAAAGGAACAGCGCATTTTTCCAACACCCCTATCAACACACCTCCCTTCAGCTCACGAGTCCAACAGGAATTCGCAAACCACGAGCTGTGTCACATCAACGACGTCCGTTACAAATCAGTGTCCTGGTTTCGAGTAATCGTTAGGCCCCTTCAAATGTCTGATACCTGATATTGGAGGTTATAACACGTGGCCAGCTTCTGAAGCTGTAGGGTCGTAACTTGCAACCTGACGCAGTAGACTTCGTCTACTCCGTTGTATAGGAGTTTACCGACATCACAGGTTTTTTTGTCTAGTCTCAACTGTACAGCAACGAGCTAATCTGATGACCGTGAGAATACCAGCTTCTTCATGTCTACCAGCGGCCAGCAAGGTGGCATTTTGGTCGTCTGGTATAATTCATTTTTAGATGACGCTGGAGCTGTCCGTTAATTTTGATGAAGCTACTGCGCAGGCCCGACTGCTTCAGTATGGACAAGCACCATCTTGACGCCAGTTCTCCGTAATTGTGCTTAGGAATGAACTTTAAGTATCGTTAATATATTGCTATGCTATTAGCTATCCGAGTATATTTTCGTCTTATGTCCAAGCGTAACCTGTAAGCTTTACGCACTGATTATCACCAAAAGACTGACCAACTCTGAAACAGCTTTAAGATAATGAAAGGAAAATCTTTTATGTTCCACGCCTTGTATAACTGCTTTGCGATCCCGCACCGCTCAAGCAACTTCCATTAAATGGTACGACCTCCCACAGTGAACGCTAATTATATTTTCGTTGTTTAAACAGGTGTTCGCCCTAGTCAATACGCCCATTACGTATAGCATATATCAAAATTTGGTAACATTCTTCTGTCGAGGAAATTTTGACCACCCATTCGATGCAATGCAGATGAACAATTGTCGGTCAGCGTAAAAACTCCACGATGACATTCGGGGAATTGGTTAACCTAGCTTAAAACACCACCCATATTTGATCATGACCTTTGCATTCGAATAAACTTTCCAGTCGACCTCTTGCGAAAAGGATCACTGGACTCGAGGTTTGCTCTCACTAGGGCTTGTCAATACTGCATGTCTTTGCCATAGACTGGATTTGGAATCAGGCCATGAAGCAACCTCACCAACCACTGCGTCCCTGACCTCATCTTGGACATGACCATATTAGCGTGTGTGAATATATTGTGAATGTTGATCAGGTCGCCCGCTTTTCTCGAGAGGAGACACGGCAACCATCCATTCAACCTCAGTCGGTGGCCCCTCTACTAGGACTTCTCTCTAAGTTGAAATCAAAGGAATCATTAGCTTGTTCAGTGGTGTTTCGATCACTGGCATGTAGTATGGCAACTTGGCTCTCAAACAGATCGATCATCACCCAAAATTGATCGCAGCTATCGCCTTCCCATGAACATTCCAGTCGACCCCTTTCGAAAAGAAGCACTTGAGTCGAGTTTCGCTGTCATTAGAGCTCGTCAGTAGCGCGTATCCTCGCCACTGCTGGGACTGGAACTCCGATCACGCTTTCATGAAACAATCGTACTGATCACTGCGTCATTGGTCTCACATTATACACGACCTTGTTATCACATCTGAATGTTCAATCATTTTCTCTTGTGAGTAATGATAAGGTTCTCCAATCGTCTTGATAGGAGACACAGTTATTGCACTATCAAGTCCAATCAATAACTCCACTTTGGGGACGTCTGAGACGGGTCCAAGTCCCTTATCTCAGCTAACCTACCAGGTGATATTTTAGGGTACCGGTAAGTGGTCCCTCAAACAAGAGCGAAACTGGCGTCTAGTGAATCTGTTTGCGAAGGGCTGGCAGCTAAGCTTGCTCGAACGATAAGACTGCGATCAGCCCTAAGTGACGTGCAGCATAAACACATGATTTTCCTTGATCAGTGCAGAAAATGCTGTCGCAGAAACACCTTTGAGCAAAAGTTTACGTTGCATTACTTACAGTTTGCACATTCGTGTCGAAATTTTCGCCCCCACATTTGCTTAGTTTCACCTTCACGGCCTTCGTGGTGTGAAAAAATGTACTTTTTCTATATATTGTGAGTAACTTATGGACCGTGCGCTTCCCATGCTATTCATCCATTGGGCACCTTTTGTGTCAGGGACGACGTATCACCCGGTGTCGGTCAACGTAATCGGTTGTGTTCAGGACTTATCTGGTCCGTAACATCGTCTGTTCAGTTCACTTCATAAGATTCTTGACGGGCGCCCATGAAGTCCATTTTTTGTCATCGTGACATTTGGTGATCACATTGTGTGACAACGTTAGAAGAAGGTCGTGCTTCACTTCATTTTGACAAAGGGAATTCCATTGACAGGGTGACACAACTGAAAAGATATTTGCTAACCTGTTATCCTCATCTAGTGGTAATTAGTTTTAAACCCAGAACTGCCGTCACAAACCCCTTGCAAACCCACTACTGCCTTCGGTCACGAGGGAAAATACATAAACTAGCACGCAAAAGGAAGATTAGTGAGAGAAAACGTGCAAAATGACAATAAAATGGAACGAATTTCAAGCCACCGATAAGGAACCGGATATTCACACAGCACTTGGGGTCTGGCTATACACACTTCTTGCACAGAGGAATCACAATCTTTGGTCTCCGTGAGGCGACAGTTCTCTTCAGTCCGGTCTCTATTTCTAGCAGGCGCTACTTACTTTGTCACAAATTCGGAGTATGCACCCACCTAAACTACTCAGCCTTCGATTTTAATCTCTCTGTAGACATTAGAAGGATTCTCAACCCCCTTCATGGGTCACGTCAATACCAACTAACAAGGCTTGTCTACTCCTATCAACATGGACTCGCGGCTTCCATTTGGCAGTCCCCTAATACATTCTACCCAAGTAATATCGTGCGGAGGTCCCACTGTGGTGCTCTGTTAGTTTCAGTTCCTCTGCAAACGAGTGATGCAAGCTGAATACAGAACCGGAAAAGTGGCGGGCCCATGATCCAATTCTAAAGTATTCCACCGCTATTGAGCTGTTCCATCTTTACATCAAGACGCCTGCTAGAAATGTAAAAGTCAATATGTTTCACTGCCGCTGGGGCTATGCCGCTTTAGGCTAATGTAGCGCGGGCAATCCGCCTTTTGTCGTAAAGGGAGGGTTTCCTCATTTCCAGTCACTGGTTAATTTACGCAGCCATCATCAGAAACAATCTACAAATTCCTTGAATTTTTTGGGAGGGAGGAAGCAATCGTCCGTTAAAGGCAGTTACGCTCATGAAGGTTAATTATCCGCATTACCTGTTTAATAATTTCTTCACTTTTACTGTTTTCCAGATTGTCTGCAGGTTCTCACGACGCTGACAATGTTTGCAAGATGGCCAGCCGGCCACTTGCAAAGACAATCATTCTTCGAATGAACTCATCATGTACGCAAAACGGTGGAGTAGGAACTATTTTGAGACCTTCGTTGTGACCAAGAAACTAACGTAAGCCACGAGGCCGGTTGTTTTCCTATATCGTCGGTGAAATGTTTGCTCGTCGGATCCAGAGGATCATTCCCACCTGCCTCTTGCATTCCCCTCTCTTCTATTGACGAAGAAAGAGGAACACAATCCATTGAACCTTACTTTTAGGCCTTTTACTTGTAATTACATTGTTTTCAATATCTAGGATCACCGGGTCACCCTGTCGCAACGATAGAGCTTGTCAGACTTATATGTGTGAGCCTCCCCATGAGTGACATAGCGGCCCTATAGAGAGGCAGAAAGATGGTATGTGCTCTAGTACGAGTAATTTCTTGTATCCTTCAAAGTGTACTAGATTAAAAGTCCGCCTTTTCTAGCTGTGATCAAAATGCCAATCTAGAGTGAATGTGTAACGCTCAGGTCCCTCGTATTCCTGGACTCAGATCTAAACTATTTGTGTTAAAACGGACACTGACTCAGAATAGCTCAAGCCCAACGAAAGAACTTCAGGATTTTTATAGTATTGATCCCAATTTCTGGAATGAAGGCGGACAAAGTAACCATACATTTTTCATCGTTAGCGTTTCGTCACATGACGTCGAAATGGAAGGTCGTGGCCTTAGAAAAAGGTTCAGGATAGCGCTGGGTGGAATGTGATGGAGCCCATGGATGGGAAAAGGAAGGCCCCAATACAGGTGGAGAAATACCGATGCTTCCTTTGCCGCGGTAGGGCTAGATAAAAAGCTACTAGACATGCCGGTAGTTCTAACAGGTCAGAAACAAATATTTCACTTGCAGTCCTTGACCCTCTGGAGATGAAAGACGAAAGATCTATATATGAAATACTCGAGCACTTGGGAGATAAAGATTATTAGGAAGCGAAGTATGATGGTTCACAAGAAACCTGAACCGGTAGTATGTGGAGACCGCTGGTAAACCTTTTATGAAACCTGACTCTTCCAAGATATGTAGCAAGTAAGAAGGTATTGAACTCCCATGACCTTGTGGCTCTGAACTCTTCGTTGTTAAGGCTAACTTGATGAGCCCATGATCGCTATTGCACAAAGGAGTTTTAACCCTCCGGCTGCCAACGGCTTTTCGGCCTTTAGTTATTACAAGATTTATTTTAGCGGGTGACAGGTCAAGCCCTCCGCGCGTGCTTCGATCCATATTTCAAGTGGGGGCCTTTAACCAAATGCGCCTGAATAAGCCATCATAAAAAGATTTCAGAGCACCTTCTTCCTTTCAATCTGTTTCAGTCACATGTGAGTCCTTGGGTAAGGATAGTTTAGCGGTCTCCGTAGTGTCTTATGAGGACTTCAACCAGTTGTGAGCCTTCTTGTGCGCACGTAACACACACCGTAGTTCAAGACAGCATAAGAAGACTGCCAAGCAACTGCAGAGTTCATCGCCAGACCTTTGCAAATACTGTTGATCCAACCGAAGAAGGTATCGTCTCTTGTCTTACTGTCTTGTCTGCCTGCATGACATCAAAAGTATCCTGATTGAGGAATGCTGCTGGTATACACTGCTTTCTTGAGCCGTATCTCAGTGGTTTCAATGAAAGCAGACCCAACCGTAGTAGGTTTTAGCTTATCCAACGGGCTTTCGACACCACACGCATTCGTATAAGTTAGACTTAGTCTTGCCCCTCTGTTCTCCATCACAATCGCTTTACTGCTGCATGAGAGGACAAGCGCGAGATTGGAGCCCCAGAAGCTGCCTTGTCTTTAAAGATTGACGCATTTTTCTCGATGGTCCAGGCTACCTGGTTGTTCAGGGTCCAGCTGTGATGAAATATTTGTCACCAGTGCTATATGCCTTCTTTAGATAATTACTCGTAGGAGAGTTGTGCATCTCGCCAATACTTCTACAGTTGTTTTACGCTTTTCATATACTTTTGGCCCACGTACGGACAGACTAACCATTTGCATGCTAAACGATTCACCGTAGAAAATCTTCGGCCTACCCCTGATCACTGACCTCCAGTCACTTTCATTAGCTGCGCCAACCATGAGATCGTCCCCGGCTGCCAAAATTCCTTCCAGATAGCATTATAAATGGTCTCAACGGCATACAGGAATTAGCTTCTACGTTTTGGGTCAACAACTTCTGCGAGCGCCGGCCTATGTCTATCGCCCTACTAGATAGGGTTACCTTATCAAAGCTGCAGCTGAAAAAGTCCTTTGAAGGCCGCACGAATGGAGATTTTCGTTGCCCTAAGCAAACCCATCAGATAATTATACGTTATATGCTCACTCTCTTATCCTCCCCTAATAAAAGGCTGCGACACTTCCTGGGTGATCACAAATTCTTCCCCCCAAAAACCGGATAACTTGATTTTTCTAAGCCCTTCAGCGTCGCAATCGTAGCTCCCCTACTGCCAAAGTTATATCTGTCTGGTCCTCACCTTTCTTTCGTAGGTCTATGCGAGCTCCTGTTGTTGATCCACGGTCATCTGCTTCTAAGCAGTTTCCGTTGAGTTCTCTCTTCACTTCCCACAACAGCCTTCCTTCCGTCAGAAATATCCTAAATATCACAGTCCAAGGCCAAATCGACACCCCTCGGTTCTTCCAATCTGGATACTATCAGCAGCTGGTTCGAAAGTCTTACATGCTGGTGAACGTACAGAACTTTACATCAGGATTGCTGTGGTTTAGCTGCAATTCCAAGGACATTCTCATTGTGTCACTAGATTCTCACTTACCCAAGACGCTATTAGATCAACACTTTACCTTGTTCTTTGAATCTTCTGTAACCCCCGAACTCGGTGCAACGCTTTCATCTCACTGGTTCCTTTCCGGGCCAACTTAAAACCGCTGAATATCACAACAAACTTACCGGATCCAGGTGACTAAGGCCTTCAGCCTCAAACCAGTGTGCAGATCATTGAATCGCCGAAATACTTTCATATGATTCCAGTCTCCCCCCATCTTCTCTACATAATGTATCCTTGCAGCCCGCTTCAACTTCTGTAATTTGCTAAGGACTTAGTCTGGAAATATTTATTTTGAAACTACTTGAACCCCGAATAACGTAGAAGTATGACTGCTTGCTTTTTTACAATCAAGATGTCAGCAATTGTTAGATGAACCACAAGATATACTGTTTTTCTTTAGATCGAAGGGCAACATTTTTTGCACGGAAAGTCAAAGCTTGCAGTCTTAATTGGCCTGTTAACATCAAGACTTTTGAAGGTTACGCTGGAGTCGCCGGTTAATCTGAAAAACTTGGGCCTATTTCTGGTGCAGCCCAAATATCTAAATAGATTTGTTTTAAAAGGAATATTTTTCAAGGGTGCATCGATAACCAGAGTGAGACGGTCCATCGGCCATTCAGGAATGTGAGTTAACACGAGCAGCTCAAAAATAGCAATGTATCCCACTGTCGTTGGGGTTGTTGGAAAATTTTTTCGCACGAAATATGATGCCCCAATGTTGGTTTTCCCCTTTGTATACATCACTCTGTTCGTTTCGCGACCAAACGGAATAAGACAAAACATGTATATTTCATAACCCATCTTGAATTCGTTGCGAATTCGACGCAACGTCGGTGTGCGTCACACCGGCCGTATGTTTGCTATTGTGCTAAATTTGTCACAGAGGCGTTTGAAGTGAATGTGAATTCTTTCTGTAACATTCGTCTAGCTTTAAGCACACGAATTGTGTACTTGCGATATATTTTTACCGTTGACACCGACTTTTATAGTTGAGGTTTGTCTTGCACCCTTCACGGATAACTCGACAGCATCGCGGAAACGTACATCAAAATAGCGTTTTTGATCTAGTGGTCATTATTTCTCTGCCCCTTGTTCAAAACTGGTTCAGTTGTACTATGTCAGCTGGGAGTTTTTTAAATGAAAACCTCAAAGGTCTTTGACTTCAGTTCCACGGCGTCGTCCAAAATAATATAGTGATATTTCTTTTTTGAACTTTCGAACCCCACTGACTATGGGAAGTTTGCGGACAAATCAGGTCACTAGTAGTGGGTTTTCGGAGAGAGATAGCTGCGAAGTCCATGGAACTGCAAAAGCGGACACTCAACTTTTGTTAACAAAAATGCCCTGTTAATTGCTGATATTATTAACAACAGTCTAAATATTTTGCCTGTCTCACCACTACGCTTAAATGGCACACTTGGGCCTGCATGAGTTTGTGTTATCTGAAATGGCCACATCGAAAAGAGAGATCAGCTAAACGTAAGCGAAGGTAATCCGGGCAAAATAACAAACAGAATAATATGGACCATATGAGGACTCTCAGATATTCTACAAGTGGAGTTTATAAACACTATATCTGGCTCGAAAATATAATACAGAAGAGTACAACAAGTACAACACGACAATCCAGCTTTTCTGCTGCTCTACTGATATTGTTTGGTCGTTAGAGAGCTTTCCGCGTTGTGTTCTGGATCACAATAGCATCCACCAGCTCCTTAGGTAAAAATCGACTGAAAGAAGGGTAGGCTGTGCAACAATTTGAGCAGGAATATTTCAGTAACCTATGCTTCCGGGCGGTTCACTGTAGTACTCAATTTGTCCGAAGTGTGTTGTGCGATATACTGTTCAATTAATCCATCACCAATGGTATCCATCATCACCGATGCAATAAAACCCGCAATCAATCCTCCCTAAATTCGGTAGAAATTGTAACTTTGATATCGAAGACATTTTACTTCCGGACATCAGGTCCAAAAACAACATTGTACTTTAGGCCAGTGGTCTCGCGCTGATTAATCGTGTCGTATACCCACCGAAACAGATTTCTCCTGAGATAAATATATCGCGCTCATTTTTTTCAGGACTTGATACTGCAAAGAAGGTGTGACGCTACCAACGACTGAGACTGTACGTACTGCTTAAAATCTCAAAAACGGAACTCTGTGGGAGAGCAAAATAGTGTTATAGGGGCGGTTTCTGCCGTTCTCTGCGGGCGCGCATAGTAAATAGTGAATATCCCTTCCTTATTCGATCTGACTCTTTTAGCTCCGGTAAGCAGACTTCACACCAAAACTGTCAGCAGTCTTTGGACCCACTCATAGGGTTGCCTCAAGCTGACTATACGGCGTGTGCACGATAAGCCGTCGGGGTTCAATTTTGCTCATGCCGTAGCAAAGATTTCAACCGTTCGCATTTTACAACAACAAAAGAAGCGCATCCAGATGGTTAAGTCGAAATCTCTTATTGTGAGTGATCGCAACAGTTGAGTGGAACTAATGAGCTTCGGTTCCATCCACAAAATTGCGGCCTAATTCGTGATGCACCGCTCCAGAATCCCTCTGCTGCTGCGGAAATATAGTATTCATTTTCCTGGACCACCAACCGCCTACAAAATTGCAGGGGTTAATAAAAACAGTACGCGAAAGAACGATGAACCGTCGGCATATTTTTAAACTCTGGCTCCAGTGTTCGAAGAGTAATTAAGCAAATTTAACCACGTAAACTAACTGGATTGATGAGGTCGTCACTGTTACCGGACAATTCGGGGAAAAGAGTAAAGCGAAATTTGTAAATGGCTTTCGTAGCTACTGTCTCCAAACAATCGACAAGAGCATACTCAACATAAAAACCAGTCAAGGAAATAAGACGTGACCCGCAAAAGCCTTAAGAATGAGTTTGTTATGCCTGAAATGTAATATTAATGACAACGTAACAAAAGTGTAATATATAACAAATGGTAGAATCAACTGACGAGAACAAACCCTGATAATCAACCTGCAGCGGCCAAGAACGACCTAATGAAAAGCCCGAACAAGTACACACTTATCTTACTAGCCAGTCAGACAACAAAAATGAACAGATGCAGCCGACTGGCTGCTGAATTCGAGCAAGTTACGGAAATCAGATAATTGGACCCGCGGAAGTTGTTCACAGGTTGAACACCACAACATTCCAAATTACCACCGTCCCGGAAACAAGGATGTTTCGAAATTATCTCAGACTGCCGAAACTTCAACGGAGCAGCGACGACGTTTACAGTATGATAAAGCCAAAATTTGCTCAAAATATCCCTGTATTATCGTCAAGTGACTGCGCAGGGTGAGAGAAGACCACACCGATGTGCGGAATTTGGTATTGTGACGCAGGGTCATTTCAATCCATTTGACCAATTTGCGAAAAGTGGTACAAGTGTTGTTGCAAAGAAAGTGGAGCTAAAGCGCTGATACTGTGCAGTGAAGTATCGTTAGCTAGCAAAAATGAAAGAAAACCTCCGCATAGCCAGCAGGAAGTTACCAGGCTAGGACCAGCCACCAGCAGCGAACACGACAGAACAAAGACGTCAAGGAGGTGCACACACAGGCGAAACAGAATTAAAACTAGATTTCGAAAAACCAAACACACGTGAGCAGAAATTCAATGCAAATTCGGTGGAGAACAGCATTCTGATGAATACTGATTGCTGAAGATTACACAGATCAGTGATAAATTTGCCCTTTGTGGTGACCACTGTTAACACGTAAGTTGGAAGGCTAAATTCAGCTGTCAAAAACAGTATACAGAGATACTTTGGGGTACCGCACCGCAACGAGAAGCGAAAAGAAGATCGCGGAAAAAAATAAAAGCATGGTTCACAACTAATCACGTTCGCTGTGTACACCAAGCCTGAACACACCAAACGGGTGCGACAATTTCTAGCAGTACCTACCACACCTAAAACAGTTACATCTGAATCCTTCTGTCAGCAGTATTTTCTGTGACACCTATGCCCGGCAATCGTCAATCTAACTTTTCATTCGTGATATGCCTCCTAAACCCCTAACCTGAGTAAACCTACCTACTTTCTGTTGAACCTTGGTCTCAATTTTGGCTCATCCTATCTTTTATCTGTCTTCCAATAACTCTCTTTGATGCTTCGGTTTAACTTTCAACGCCGTCACATGCAGTTCCTCTTCAAGGTGCTCCCCTTTCAATTTAACCGGTAACCTTTATGGGCTTGCCTTGCTTACAATAAGCCCATCAGATATACGGAAGCCGGTGTGGGAATGTCCAACAAAATGCGCTCGTCTGGCTGCGTCATCCGTTGCAACGCCAGGTAGAATTTCACGTAATGGCTATCATCATAGGTTACCTCTAGGCCAGCACGATTTCGACGTACAGTAATCAAAAAAGTGATAACAATGGGCCAAGCTGAAAACCATCCGGAACAACTGACGCAAATAAGTGGCTGAGCATCCATAATACACAAGCCAAGTCGATGACAGATTCCCATGCACATCTGAAAAAATCAAAATGCAGTGCTGTAAATCCTTTCGGCGAACCTTAGGCGACGCACGTATTACAATCACCAACGAATTTCATGGTCAACTCCAGTCGACGGATACGTGGCGCTTGTGATATAAGCAGACCGTTTAAATGCAAGCTTCGAACCCCAACCTATCGAAGTTTCGGTTTAAGCAGCAAGGAAACAGTAATAAAACAGCAGCAAGACAGTAAATCAGGAAGCCATCACCTTTCCAAGTGCGCAAAGACTTACCCGAGCCCAGACAGAGCTGGATGAATGAAATGCAATCAACTCACCATGGCATGCCACTGGACACCTGGTCGTTAGACTGGTCGAATAGTTCACGATATTATCACGAAGGCCAACCAGAAGGGCTTGGTTTACAGGGTTGAGAGGGTGTACCGAGTGATGTACAACAGAGGGTATGCGGAGCGCACTTGAAAGTGGGTAATCGGATGAGGTGAACGGAAAACTTCAGCATCTTTAATGCCGGTTGTTACTAGTTTGGCAAGGCTGTTTATAAATGGTGAAGTCAACCGAACGTAATTTTAACATTCAGGAAAGCTCTGCACTACTGGCTTTTGATTTTATCTGCTTTTGACTTTAACTATCGCTGGAAAAGACTGCAGTTTAAGTTTCCCAAAAGGCGAGCGTTCTTGTGTTAGAAAAATGCTTCCGTTGACTGTAGCCCGCAGCTGACTCTGCAGGTTGAAAACATTATTTCTTCAAAACGCGATTCTTAAGGCCAGGGATTTCTCTGCCGCATTAGAGTTGTAGGTTATTTCATGGCTCACTGCTCCTGCTTAGTACGCACCACCTGCGGGAGTCGTTGTTTATTTGACATGTTTATCATCTTTTACTTGATGCGATGCGAAACGTTGAATTCTTCGATGCACGGTTTGTTTGATTGTACAAAGCTAACCTCGAAGTTACCCTTATTTGCCTTCTGCTGCTTCAAGTAAGCAACCATTTTGATCCTTGTACCTCGACTGCACATAAAAGGTGTCTGTTTCCCTCCTGTTTCTGGTTATCATCACTTGCCTTCTATAACTTAATTTCGCTGTACTGTTTGACACGCTCTCACTATAGCCTACACTCGATTATTTAATGACCTCATTTGCCGTTTATGGGTGGTCACTTGTGGACTCGTCTTCGGTTGCCTCGACGTGAACGCACTTGTCTGATGGATAAAGTTAGCACCCGGTTAGTTCAACCTCAAGATGAGGGTTAGTTGGTTAGCGATCCTTGGAGCTACGTTCAGTCCACTCGCAACGTCTGTCAATAGGGTAGACCTAGAATAGTCTCCTATGCAGTGGGCGTCTATAAATTCTGAGCCCGCTGAGCAACCGATTCTGCTTCAAAGAAAAGATATTCGTAGAAGCGAGTTTTCTTATTGACGAGATGGTGTGGATAAAATATAGAAAAGATGAAGGTTAATACTGGACTACGCACACAATAATTGGTTAGTCCCAGACAAGACGTTGACCAGATGTTACGTCACGCGGACAGGGTCAAATGTTTGCGTGTAGTTAGACTGGATGTGATCGGTCTGTGGCCACGGAAGTTGCAAGGACTGAACGAACTTCTTTCAGGAGCAGAGGTTAGGGTTGCGTAATCCGATAGCAATCAATTCGACGGCCGCCAGAATGCGCTGACGAACTGTTTTTGATTGTGTTGGCAACCCTGTAGACAACTTTGAATGCTTTGTTGGTGTCTGTACGATGACAAGCGCCTAGTCGTACGACTGACATATTCTGCAGTATAGCAGTAGCACGAAAATGGATACACGATCACTGACAGACCGTAGACGGATAGCTTGTCCTTCTGGCTCAATCCTAACATCTGCAATGTTGTAAACCAACTTCTTAAAGTTGTCTCTGGAAAGGTACCTCCAAGTGACCGGCACTCGAAAAGGTTAAACAGATTTGTTAAAGTATCCCCTTTCAACTGGTGTTTTATAAACACGGCTTTCTTTCCAGTTGTGAGCATTACCTCATGCGCGGTTTTGGTCTTCATATTTGATATGGTGAACCGCTCCGGCGGCTCCAGCAGCAACCTTAAGAAGTCGATTCACAGCATTGCAGATGTTAAGATTGAGCCAGAAGGACAAGCTATCAGTCTACGGTCTGTCAGTGATCGTGTATCCATTTTCGTGCTA